>JAHLJT010005437.1:41140370-41223814 GCA_031308135.1 Acheta domesticus | reverse complement strand
AATTTTGTACCACCAAGTAGCGCACCCAAGGGGGGTTATATAAATATTAACAATACGTCAAGAAATAAAAATACTTATATTATTCAATATGATTGAAAAGTTCTTATAAGAAAACACTAATTCACTGGACACCTGTGCCCCTGCTCCGAGACACAGGCTGTGGCCACCTCAGAACGTGGCTGCCGGAAAGTGACGGAAACATTCCAAGAAATTGCCAAACGATTCTTTTCAAACTTGTTTAGAAGAAAATGCCAATATTTCCCTTCTTAACTTGATTGTAAGTCAATTTCCTCATTAAACCCTGTTCATTCTTTTTCTGCTGCCCTATTTACTTTCTTGCTACGAAGTAGAGAGAATGTAATGTAATGCTTCGCGAGAAAAACGGCGAATTTTGCAAGATAAAACTAGGAGCCTTTTACAGGGCTCTGGCAACGAATAAATGGATAAATCAAATTGCTAAATTAAAAAAACCCCTCTAAGGGGTGGTGTAGCCAGAATACATGTTTTGTGGGTCCTTGATGCCGAAAAATCGTATGACTGTAAAACGTCTGTCTGCTCGGGTGAACAACGCTAGTGGCTAAACCTTTCAACTGATTTTCTCCAAAATTGATATTCTGCTGTATTTCTTGACTATTTTCTGAACACGATTCCATTTGCGGGTTCACGGGTTTTGGTCCAAAATAATAAGTTAGTTAATTGGACGACGTTTCGGAGTTTATTATTACTCCATCCTCAGGGCTAGACAAGTTTCACAACACGATTATTACAAATATTGTCAAGAATGATAATTACAATTGCAAATTAAAACTATGTATAAACATTACACATTGTGTATATATAACGCAAAGGCTGATTATATTCAATTGTGTTCGAAACCAACAAAACAAAATCATATTTTCATTTATTAATGTATATAATAGCATTACCAAAATTATAATCTTACTATACTTATGGTTTGGTTTTTTTTCTTGTAAATAATTTATGTAATATTAAATAATAAAGAAATAGGACACATACCTTGCTGTGCGTGGGAAGTTAAGTAGATATTATGAAGGTTCACATCATGAGAAACAGCCAAAGAAGTTAGCATGACCATTCATCCTGACTACATGTTCCTGAATAAACTAGTGTATAACATGGGAGCCTGGGAGCCAACCACTGGCTACCAAGAAAACAATATCCGGAACAACATCAGTCAAAGTGACATCCCACCATTCTTAAGATAATAATTAATTAGTTCATTCATACATAAAAGTGTGTATACATTGGGTGTGCTGCAATTTGTGATAGGAGTAAATAGGTGGGATAAAAAATCGTATGCATGAATAAGTTGGGTACTGTTATAAAGCTTACAAAAGTAATACAAGAGCAATACTTGCATAACTAGATGGGATCACTGCTGTACCCATATGACCCGGAAATCATAACCCGTGTCATGCAACACCTTTGTACCACGCTTGAAATGCCACTTTTGTTATATTCAGAAATGAAAGTCGCAATTGCTACAGCTCAGCTGAACGTTGTCATTTACAATATCAGTCACGTGATCAGCACCGTTTACGGATGTCGCCTTAGGTCTGGCGTTATCATGATCATTACGGATGTCAACTTAGGCCCTTGTAAAATATCATTACATTATGTTATTTACATAACGGGTGCAAGTAAGTCCTTCTTTCCTGTATGATCCCACTGCCGTCTCCATCTACCCATACCACGGTGTAAGATATATTTCTTACCTCGTGACTCATACTCATAGTTCTCCATATTACTAGTCGGTCGCATTCCCAGAATAAACACAGTTAACTTCCATGTTACCGAGAGCGCCACTGTCGTCAGGACGAGCACCTCCTCTCTTGGACCAGCACTTCTCTTTGTTGCCGATCGCCTTCATTGTCAACACTTACGCGGGAATTTAAAGTTGAACTATTTTTAGAAGTTCCTATAAAATATGTTGAGAATAATCTACATATTAATTAAAGCAAAAGAATCTGCTTACATTGTTTTATTTGTTTCTATTCATTTGTTAAGGAGTCGCTCTACACACTATTACTACTTCAAACTAGAGGTGCTACAGAATGGCACAGACTTTCCCGTATTAGTTTTCTATTTCCTTGGGTCTGGACTAGTTATTCGGAATTGCCACATACTTTTGCCAGCTGATATCTATCGCCGGCGATATTTTTGACATTTTCTTAATCTATCGGTTCCCTAATGGTAGGGTAAGGAACGGAAATATTAATTTTAAAATAATAAAGAAAAATAAAATCGCGTTCTAAATGGCAATTTTCTTTGAAAACTTTGAAGCTGTTATAAAGAAAACGCGTTTAATCGCAATAAATATTCGAATTTGAAGTATTTTTTCACAGGTTATTTTTGAGTTTTGAATAAACTTCATTTGCAGCACTTATACTCACAAATACAATAGTGTTTACAAATTACTGAAATGTGCATATTAAAGGTGTGAGAAGTCTTTCAAAATAATTACATTTGTGTAATTTGTGCAAAAGCAAAACAATAACCTAAATTGAATTTTACGCCACATGAAAGAGTGCAAGTAGCACTATCAGGAAAGTTTAAAGAAAAAAATTTTATCTATTTATAAGAAATAGCGTTTGGGCGTTTCTGAAAGACGGAACTTTGAGCTAGTTTTCACAGAAAACAGATGTGTTTCCGAGAAACTTTACTTGACATTATTTAAAGCACCTATACTCGTAAATATAATAACGTGAAAACATTTCCGCTAATGTAAATATTACCGACGTAAGAAACAAGTAAAAAATTATTTTTTGTAATCTTTGGAAAAACCAACAAATAGAGCTAAATGGCGTTTATGTCATCTCGTAGAGTACATTTAGTTATATCGTAACAAAACGTTTAAAGAAAGAATTTAGAGCCGTTTTTCACAAACATCTTGCGTTTGTATTTCCTTAAAATAGCACATATTGCAAGTAATAATGCGCGAAATGTACTAAAAGTTTCAAACCATCTACAAGACCTTAATAAAATAACTCACTTTTGAGAATACATTTTATTTGGAGTAAAATCTCTATCTTCAGTTTTGTAGTTGTAGGAACACGTCGAAAAAAATTTGAAATTTTTCAATTTTCGAAAAATCAATTTTCAATTAACATGAGACCTAAGTCATTATCTAAAGTGGCTTTCAGATTACCTAACAACAAATCTTACTTAATATTATTGGCGCCATTTTTTTGAAACTTTTGAAAATGTCCCATGGGCTTCATGTAAAGCAGACCTGCACAGTATTTTGCACTTTCACTGACGTCAGGAGATGCGCGCGAGCAGCTCGGGGGCAAATGCCAAAATCGATGAAAGGTGGGGATAAGACTTACTCTAGGAGTGGGGACCACCAATTATAATGCGGAATTCGAACCATAGCGCGTAAATTTAAAGAGCAGTCGGCGAGAACA
Source organism: Acheta domesticus (assembly GCA_031308135.1). NCBI lineage: Eukaryota > Metazoa > Arthropoda > Insecta > Orthoptera > Gryllidae > Acheta > Acheta domesticus. The sequence continues at coordinate 41,220,386 of JAHLJT010005437.1, read as the reverse complement.
TTGGAGTCACATACGGTTCAAGTAATATCGCCTTTTGTATGATATTGTAAATGTTTATTGTCGGTATATGACAGTGAGAAATATTAAACTACAACGAATACAACGAATTATACATATTAGATTTGGACAACATTTATAATTACTTGTTGGGATGATAATGTAATTCGCTTTGCTACGAGATAATCACAAATTTAGTGTTTTGCTAAATACAAAATTATGATGATGAATTTTTTTTTTATGGTCACAGCAATAAACTATTTTTTCATTAACTGCGTTTAATTGAATAAGACAGTTCTCTTAAAGGAAAAACATTTTATTCTGAAAAAATATCATGATTAATTTCTGACAAGAGTGCAGAGTCGTTTACGATATAGTGTTAAAATATTAAGCCCTTTGCATTCTATTTAACAATACCCACAATAATCTTGTGATTGCACGTAACATATCGTTATAGAGGTTTGCTCATTGATATCTTTTATTCAGTTTCATAATGGGGGGAAAATATTCACAAATGTATGTGCTGTTAAACATTACTCTTCTTGGAATTGCCACATATTTTATTTTTATGTCGATCTTGATGTAAGAGATTGCAGTCATGGTTTTCTTCATTTTGCTCTGATTTGGAGAGTATAACATTCCTGGTGAACAATCAATTATGAAATTGAATTTTTTGTTAGTGAGAATTAACTTATATGTTTTTTAAAAAAGCTACTGCTTTAAAATATTGTTGAAGAGTCACAATGAGCATTTTAATTTTGCTAATTTTAAAAGGAAATTACATACAGTGGTGGATACAAAGGCGGATATACAGCTGTGGACAGGACATAAACAGAAAATTGAGCGCCCTTGTAACTTGAAATACTAAACATAATCCATTTAAACAAGTGGGCATATAAGTTAGCAGCCTGGATCATTGTACTCGTATTAGACGCCCAGCCATTCAATCTACGCGCCGCGTCGTGCTATGTCAAACTTCTCCCCTCCCCTCAAAACTTTCTACTCCCCACTACTTGCACTCGGCCCTGTTGCGGGTAGACGATCGGCTCGCTAGTGCAGAATGCCCGCGGGAGCAGGCGTTGTGCAGATCTGATGTAAAGTATCCCCCAAAGTTATATTATCGGTTTCAAACCCAAGGGGCAACGAGATCAGTCAGATCGATCCAGGAATATCAATTTTGGAGAAAATGGTTGAACGATTTAGTCGCTAGCGTTGTACACAGACAGACGGACACACGTTTTGTCATCAATGGATTTTCCGGTATCACATACCCACAAAACAGGGATACTGGCTGCACCGGTGTTAGGGGATTTTGTTTCCTAATTTAGCAAGTGGATTTATCCACTTTTCTTCATCAGGGCCAGACAATTAATTGTTTTGGGCTGAAAATCCGCCGTTTTTTTCGCACAGGATTACAAAACTTTTCCTGTACTACTTATATACTTCAAATATACTTACGTATACGGGAATGTACGAGTATAAACAAACAAAGGCATTGAATTTATTGAAATTGGTACCCAGCTGCTTCATATTATAAATTACCACAACAATAAATATGATATGATCATAAGGAATAATTAATATAAACAATAATAATTTGTAAAATATGTTTATTTAATATTTAAAAACTATTATATATTGCAACAATATAAATAGATTACAAGGATAGAAGTAACAAACAAACAGAATCTGTGTCTTAACGGTGGTCTTGAAGTACATATTAGCTTTTTTATATTCTACTGATAAGCCTATGCGGTACTCCAAGAGCTGACGAAAATATTAATATTACATTAATTAATCCACACAGACCCAGAATCTGTGATAGAAACTTGAGACGTACTAATAAATAAGAATTGATAACACTCGGAAACACGGTTTTTACCTCTAGGAAGGTAGAGTGCGTCACACACTAAATTTTATACGTAAATGGGGAATATCACAACAAAAACGTCATATCACGCCCCAGTTTTTAAACATACTGCATTTTTATACTGTATTTTGCTATTAATGCAAATATATTTAAATTGCACCTGTAAGATATGTAGAATCAATACGCCTAAAATCTATTTAAAAATTATTTGTCCACTTCATCTATGCCACTTTAATGAGATATCAACAAAATTTGGCTTTCGTGTTTGTTTTTACCTTCTGTATTCCAAGACTGCCGTCTATATTCTCGCGTCTGGTAGTCGCGCTCAGTTACTAGTGGATCTTAGTTTCCTTTGTAGGTCTTAGTGGATGATTTCGAAACAAACCATGTGCACTATCATATTTCCTACTGCGCATCAGTCACCGAAAGGAATTATTTTAGCTTCGTAGCTTATCGCAAGTACACAAGTATCCACCTGTTGGTATGACAGTTTCTGAGTCAGTCGGTGTCATACGGAACTGTATGCGCAGTGCGCGTGTTGTGTCACTTCTACAACGAACCTTAGTTTGTGGTTTTATGGAAAACTCAAATCATTGTCATTCGCTCTACCAATGTTGTAGAGAACACCAACAAATAATTTTAATGTCTGCATAATATTGCAGGAATATACGTATTCTATTTTAACATGTTCTTATCTCGTATGAACCATGCTCATAATATTTTGTAATACAACCGAAGTGACAATAAGGAAATTAGTATAGGATTTTATTTATTTCAAATACTAAATAATACAATCTTTTGAACCTTGCGTTATAGAAACTTTTTATGATGATTTTCGAAATCAGCGTGATCGATTCCTTTAAAATTACCTACTTTCATTCTGAAGATGTAAAAAAAAGTTCATTGTCCCTTAGTGTAATCCAAGTGATAGTAAATGTCCATTATAATCTAGTATAAAGGAGAAAACAGTTCCCAACAAACAGTTTAATACCATATCGCAAAGGCATTAGAAGAAACTTAATGGATGACAATGTTGCTAGGGAATTCATTAACTTAACCTTCTTGAAAAATCTGAATCTCAAGCTAATTTGAATAAAGAGATTCCCCGAAGTAATGAAAAAGTTTTAAATTGCAAATAGTTTAGCTAACCTTCAAACTAACTGTTGCAGGCTAGAAACATAATTCTTAATTGTCATCCATCTTTTCTTCGAAAAGAGAATGAGACATACTCCTCAGTCGCTGAAGAAGAGGTCAGACAGAAATATCTCAGTATCCTACTCAAGAAGGAAAATACAAAATTATGTAATCTTTGCAACATAACTGTATTTATACATTATATTCCAAACATTACCCATAAACAACTAGTTGATGAGCTAATCACCTTACAGTGCGACCACTAGATTGTCTAGAAAAAAATTCCCTAACTGTTTTGTCATTAGTTGTCTGAAAGTTTTTTGGGTGGCTAAATTAGTATTTCAGATTTTTCGTCTCCAGAAACAATGGCTTCACAAATTTAATTGCAAAAACAAATTGCTTAAATACACAATACATGCAATTTATCGAAATAACATTCAATTACACAGAAATCAAGATAGACGAAGTTTCTACAGCACACATATTTGATCTTCAATTACCAATTTTAATATTTCTTTTTTAATATTGTAAATGTGATTGTATTCTAAAACTTGTCAATCAAAATTGTAACCAAAGAAGTAATAAAGTGTTAAAATAGATAAAAGTATCATGTTGTATCATCAATTTGGTGAATAAATAAGTTTTAAAATTTAATATTTACCAAAAATTGAAGACCAAGCATAGATATATGTACTGACATATTTTTAACAATAATATATTCTACTGCGAACCACATTATGTTGATAATAAAAAACTAAAACTAAAAAGGAAACTTTTAAAAATCATTGTATAATAATATGACCGTAAGGATTCGCCGGACATTATCATTACTATTTCTTTTCTCCAAGGAAGTGATTTATCACTGTTATCCCTATGATCAATTAGCCAAACTCTGAAGCAGAAAAAATTATGCATATGTCAAAATACAGGTATTTCTCAAGGTGACAAACCGCAAATTCAAATTCAAAACCGCCCATTAATATATAAAATATTTCTGGAACTTTTCCTGAATCGCATCTTTTTTGAAAACGAAATGACAGCCCTATTAAAACATTGCTGAGAGACAATACTGAATAATTGTGCAGTAGATGCATATTTTTGAGAGCAAATAAAAAACCTACTCGTGTATACAAATTTATGCAAAGCAGCCTTGGACATTGAAAAGTGTAATGCAGTTACATGAGAAATACATTAAAATTTATTATTACATTAATACACTGCGTTGCAATCCATATAGTTATAATGGTGTAATAATTGATGTGTTATGTAAGTGGTCGGAAATTACCCCAACGTTTATGAGACATTTATATATAAGGCATATAAAGGCAAGTTTGATCCACATCCCACAAACATTAATAGCGATTTTTCAGCAATTCGCAAATGCTCAATTCTGTCGATGACTCCAAAAAAGCAATATGATATTAGAACATAATACCATTATATTTCAATAAAAACATTTCTTTTCTTCAGTGTTTTGAACACACATTGATATTGCACAAATTAAAATTTGTGATGTAATATATTTTGAAAATGAAAAATAAATATATATAAATTTTTAAACCACTCACCAAAACCAAGTCACTCAAACCACAAATATATGTTGATTTAACAGAAGTATTTTGCGTCGAAACGTAAAATTGCAATATTCAGTACATTTGTAATTTTCATATGTTTTCCTACAGCGAACATTAATTGTGAAGTGATCGCAATTACAAATCATCACGTGTTCTTCCTTCTGTTGAATTCAACATTTTACAAAATGTTTTTCTTCACAAATGACAAATTCTCTGTTTTATAAATTCTATTTCCCTTTTCTGGCTATTTTGTGTCATTATTGTAGATACAAAAAAGAAGCATCATCATATACCTTGATATACCTACAAAAACAACGAAATGAACAGCACATTGCACATCGTGCCACCGATTTTGTTCTTAGTAGTGAACATCAGTGCAACGTTCCCCTATTGAACCTAGCAAAACTTATACAAACCCTGAGTTAATGCATTAAAGATAGAGTTCGTCGAGGAATCTGTGCACCCGACTGACGCCACAGTGGAGGGAGACAGCTACATTTCATACCTTCCCAGAAACATCGACTGACTAGATCTTAGACAGAAAGAATCGGCACTAAAGCACATTTATATTTCGTGCTCAAACATTCCATGCACGAACACAATAAAAGTGAAACATATTACTAACGGAGGCACAGAAACTTTCTAGACGAACAATCCCTCAACACTACAAAGCATTTTGTACCCAATATTTTCTGAACAGCGATGTTAGGACTAAATGGCGGATTAGCTCATGCGCAGTGTCTCCCTTCTCGTGCGTCAGTTGTACATTTTCGCTCGTCGAATGTGCTCTGATATCTCGTGCGAACTCTCCATCTTGTGATTTTATGCCACGCTTCTCGAATTTAAAATTTTCGAGATGAACAAATGAAAAAGGTCTCGAATCATAATTTCCGAGACAAATCCAAAGAAGTTACACTGTCACTTAGCAGTGGGAGGGGGTAGCGACGGATCCCAGTGTGGTTTTCTGCTCTTCTTTGTTTAGAGAAGAACAAACAGCTTCATCGTTTAGAAGTTCTATAATAAGAACTCTTCTTAACCATATGTGATTGATGTTTCTTGGGTCGTCACCTGCTGCGATCATTCGCTTGTAGAATGGCTGAAGTCTTACCACATGAAATGGGAGATTTCATCTCCCGCTGGAGGAACAAACTCATTGCCAAAACACACGTTGGTTTGCATGGATATTTACACTTCTAGGTATCTCCCCAACAGAGGTTTGCTCTAGGTAACAAGCTCTAACTATCCGACTGGTCTCGCGACATGTGTGGCAGAGTACTACATATCAGTGTGTGAGTGACGGTGCATGACAACCCCTGTGCTCCATTCGAAGACCGTAGGCATCATGGAAAAGTGTCGATGAGAGAAGCTAGTCAATAGAACTCTCACCCACATTGCTACTGAAATCGATCTGCCTATATAGCTACGACCGAAACACCGTGACCGTCCAGGAACATTTCCAAGTACAAACAGGACACAGTCGATGAGTCGCCTCTGAAATTTTGGTTCAGAGTAAATTCAATTAAATAAAAAATTTATTAAATTAAAGGAAACTAAATGAAGCCCCCGGAGTCATTTGCGTGCAGTGCGCCGGCAGCATAGTCGACGCGCTCTCCACACGAAGCACCCGTTGGCCCGCATGCGCAGCGCCACCTCCACGAGGAAGGCCACGGCCGCCGCCAGCGCCCCCGCGCCCAGGACGACGGCGGGCTCCACCAGCACAGAGAGGCCTAGGGGGCGTGGCACGGAGGTGGGGGCGGGGAGCACGACAGACCACGGCGGAGATAAGGCGGGGCCACGACGAACGAAATTGAAGTACCTATATCTCAACCACACATCGCTGTGAACAAAAGAAATGATACCGAAAATTTCCACTCCATACACATGTGACTGTGGGGAAGAAATAAAACATGAATTCTACAAGACACACCCGATAAAAATATGGTGTATAGAAGAAAAGATATAAAGCTGTCCGATAGTATTCATAAAATCATAAGTTCTGCAAGATACAAAAGAAATTTGATAATAAAACGGAAATACGCGTCCAACAGAAAGTTGCGAAGTAAAAGGAAGTCCAAGAGGCGAAGAAGCAGCTGTGCGTGCCATTTGACGTTGGCAAAACACCTGCACTCACAATAGCTTTAAAGAAGACGCTCTTTCAAAGGGACGTGGATGGGTCAAAGGACAAGGAAATTTAAAAGGCGTTAAAGGAGCATTGTGTATCAATAGAAATTGGAGTCATACCCGCAGACACAATAGCACTAAAGAGCTCTGTCAAAGAGAAGTAGATGGGTCGGGAGAGAAGGAAATTTGGAAGGCGTGAAAGCAGCTTTGTGTACCATTAGATATTGGAGTAATTCCCGCTCTCACAATAGCTTTAATAAAGCTCTTTCAAAGGGAAGCGAATGGTTCGGAGAAGAAGGAGGGGTCGCCTCTAGAAGACAATGGATGGGTCGCGACAGAAGGAAATTGAGAACGTTTAACCACCGGTATGGTTATGTGTCTTTCGATCTTGGCGTAGATGCCTTCTTCCACAATGGCCTGGAGCAGCGCCTCCAGAAGACAATGGATGGGTCGCGTGGGAAGGAAAATTTGAAAGCATTAAGGCAGCTTTGTGTATCATTTGGTATTGGAGCTATGGATAAGTACCTTTCTATCTTGCCGAGGAGGCCTGCTTCCACAATGGTCTGTAGGAGCGCCTCCAAACGAAGTCTTAGACTGCCGTTTATATTCACGGGGAAAGATTGAAAGGCTGGCTTGATGAGGCATTCTGGCACTAGATATCCAAAAGGAGCCTCTGAAGTTTTGTCCCAAAACATTGGGTTATTTGGAAAAAAACTGTCCAAGTATTTATTGACGATGATGGCTGATCTTGGTTGTAGTGGGAAGTTGGTATATTCACGAATCGTCATGTCGATCAGCTCCGCCCCGTTAAACACTTCGAAACTGTAAGCAAACAGAAGTTTAATTCTCATGATATTGTTGTTTAAGGTTGATGGCTATTCTAGTCCAGTTGTTTATTATCTAGCTTCTTTAGTTGGAGTGCAAATGCAACTAATGCGCACATAATGGCTTATATCCCATGTATACAACATTTTATCTTATCCAATTACCTTTTTAAAATTTTGCATATTATACGCGTACATTAGGATGTGCAAAAGTATCAAAGCTTTTTTCAAACGCATACCCTTTCTTGTTTTGAGTCTATCGGCGTGCTAATAATTACGTTGCCTATCGGCGTGCTAATAATTACTTCCTATTTTGTTTTTAGACGCTTATTTTCCAAATAGTTAACATGCCTGTTAAATTACGCAATTCTAAATTGAATACAAGGTTTGATACATCAAATAACTGCTAAAAATTTCCGTTCAAAAACCTGACTTATAAAGAGGAAGTGTACGCCTTGGAACTGTTGAGGAAGAAAAGCGGCTTGCGAAATATTTTCGCGCCAACTACTTTGACATCTTACAAACCGTTGAAAAGAGATTTATCTTCTGATTCTAATGCAATTTGCAAGCAGATTTACCAATGCTGATCGACAACATACGACGTGAACAGCATTCAAGTGGAATAATTTATTACTCAACTAGTGGTGCTACAGAATGGCACAGACTCTCCCATATTAGTTTTATATTTCCTTAGGTCTCGGATGGCTATTTGGAATTGCCACATAATCGTGCCAGCTGCCAGCTATTGCCGGCCAAACTACATGATATCGACATTTTCTTATATTTAAGGTTTCCTAATGGTAGAACGGAAATATTATTTTACGACTATTAAAGAACATTAAACTTCGTTCTAAATGGCAATTTTCTTTTAAAAATTTGGAGCTGTTTTTACAAAAATAGCGTTTAAGCGTTATGAAAAATTCAGAATTTCAAATTTTTATTCAGAGAATTTTTGAGTTTACAAAAAATTTAATTTGAAGTCATTTGAAGCACATTAACTCACAAATACAATAGTGTTTACAAATTGCTGGTATTGCGCATATTAAAAATGTGAGATCTCTTTCAAAAAAATACATTTCTATCATTTTTGAAAAAAAAGAAAAAATACCCTCAATTGAACTTTACGTCATAATAAAGAGTGCAATTAGCACTATTCCTTCCAAAACTTTGGTGAAAAAATTTGGAGCTATTTGAGAAAATAAAGTTTAAGCCTTTTTAAAAATGCGGAAATTTGAGCAAGTTTTCTGTGAAAACTGTTGCGTTTTCGAGAACTTTTACTTGACATTATTTGAAGCACCTAAACTCGTAAATATAATAATGGAAGCAAATCGCCACTAATGTAAATAGTAACGACGCGTCATATTCAGCCGCGCCATATTCAAATGCGCGTGTTGTGTTCTATATGCAGGGTGGTAATACGACGCGACTGAAGGAATGTGTGTGGTAAAAACTATAAGTATATAAAGAAAATGTTGGGTGGATCGCGTGGTTAGAAACGAAAGATGAGGAGAATATGCCCTGATGAAGGCTGAAAAAAAAGCCTAAACGTTGGCAAGTTAGGAAATGGTTTTGTCAATGACCTACTCTCAAGAATCACTCCATAATATTATTAATAGAGGTCAAAAACTCAAGCACCTATAAACAAGAGTTTAGTTGCAATAGGAGAAACCCCGCCAAGAAAAGAATATTGGAACACAAACGGTATCCCCATGACAAATTTCAGAAAGTACGAAGTAACAACACAAATACATTTTTTCACATTGAAGATCCTTCGACGTCGATCAAAAAATCAGACAAAGATACTATGTAGAAACTTTTCGATTCCTTTCACTCAACAGATGGCATGATGTTCAATATTAAAAATTTGACAATTTTTAAAAGTTGGACATACAATAAAATTAAACGATATTTTTCTGCAACCGAACACATGATAAAAGTGTCTAAAAAGTTGGCTGAAGAAAATTGAATTTTGTCCAGACCTGAAGTAAATTCTGTAAGGCATTAAAACTGTGCATTGTGACGAAAGTTTAAGGAATTTCTATGGTAAGCGAGTACTGTGATATAGCCAATATATTATATATTTTGACAATAACATTTGCTGTAAATGGGTTGGGTTAAAAGTGTCTGCAAATGGCAATATACAGCCTTAGCAACGCCGGCGTAGTGGCTGGCAGAGTCAATGAACTGCATTCAGGCCTTGAATAGATGGGAGCGCTGGCTAGAAAGACATATAAGATAATTTGGGATTGGTCTAGAAAGGAATGACTATCGAGGGCGTGGCTACTTGATTTGGTAAGAAGTGAATGGATTGGCTAAGGGAGAATAGACTGTCAACTCCTGAGAATAGACTGTCGAATTTTGTCGTTTTGTTTAAAAAAATAAGAATGAAGGACGGATACCGAGGCGTAGAGGGCGAAAACGGAAGAGTAAATGACATTCTGATAGAGGTCGTCGAGTAGTACAGATCGCTCGCGAGATTAACATAAAGGGAGTGGGACTTGTAAGTTTTGACGTGAGACTCAATAGCTTTCGAACTCTGAAGGTTGATGGGCAGAAGTAAATTCGATTAGGACTTTGAAAGTTTTTTTTATATTGCGGTTTGGACTTTAATGTTTTAACACAGTAGTTAGGGAGAACTGGAAACTGTATATATCACGTAAGAACCAGTAGATATTCTAGGCAGTGAGGGCTGGATTCGTCGGCAGTGTCGCAAGATCAGAAGAAAGAAGCTGGACTTGGGATTATCTGCATTCAAGTGGAAAGATACTGCGGAGCGTCACCGATCAAGACCATGTTAGATAAGTACTGCAGTACAAAGGTTTATTTTAAAAGGTCATGACCTAAAGGCAGAACAATTGTCAAATTCTTAAATACATATTTAAATTTTTCTTTTGGAAATGAAAAGATTTTCATTTGGTCAATCACAACTGTTAAGTAGTTAGAGATATATAATTATTTCCTTCCAGATTCCTCGCCCTACTGTATAGTTGGCAGATCAAATAATTGGCTATCTAGGCCATAGCGATTATCCATTACGGGACCCATTGACCCAGCTAGCCGGACATTTATCCATTTGTTAAAATTAGCTGTGGAAGTATCAGTTTCAATCATCGTAACCTGTTCCTGGCGCCCAAAATTTTAATATAAATTCGGAACGGGTCACGATTATAACCGTCCTAAGGTGAATGATGTCAACGATCTCGTAATAGTTTATGACGAGACATTGTTGGTACATTTCAGTACTTGTAAGCGAGTTAGTTGTGAGGGACCAGAAAATTTCAAAAATGTCAATCAAAACACGAGTCAAGAATTCGTCATTTATTTGTTTATAAATTTATAAATTACTTATGAACATATTAATATTATGGATAATATTATGTATATGTACATTACATCATATATATAATACATCAATATTATTATTTATAAATTTCATCGCGAAGTTTTTACCAAGAGTATTGAATTACAGCTTCATCGATAGAAACCGACGACTAGTAACGCAAGACACAGCAATCTATTATACTCTCTTTCGTAAAATATCAATATATTTTAAAGTTACTGAGATACCACTTTGATTTTTCCTGGAGATTTTCAATACTCTAGTGCGTTTACCAATATTTTTTTAAAAGTTTTAGCTCATCGACTTTTACAAAAATATTTAATTTTCAAAATTTCAATTTTTAAAAAAAAATAAAAATTCAGGAAAATTAAATATTTTGCAAAATCTTCAAAAATAAACATGTTTTTAAGTTTCGAATGGAATTTGAACGGAATTTCTATAATTAGTGTATTCAAGTATATGATATTTTTAAGTTAGTGAATGCGAGTTATTTTTAGCAAATTTCATAATTCAATGTTCCGGAAAATAATGTAAAGTTAGAAAAAAATAACTAGTGGTGCGTCCAACGCACATACTTTCTCGCTCTTCTTCTATATGGTCCTTAATGCTATTTCACTACTTCATAAACCAGCAAAAATGTATTCTACCGGCAAACGTTTTCCGTACCGAGACCCGAAATCCGATACTCAAAGTTAACGAACCGGCACTTATACCTCTACAAGACAAGACAAAATAATGTAAAAAAGATCGTCCCACAAAGAATTCCTGCTCAGAAATGGAAACATCATTACTCCGAACTTTTACAAGAAAATAGATTTGCATTTGAAATAGAAGAAGTAAACAATTCTCAGGAATGTGAGGCGGAAATAACAGAAAAAGATGTGAAAATTGCGTTGCAAAAGGTCAAGACAAACAAAGCTCCTGGACCAGGAAATCTGAGAATGGAACTTCTCAAGTACGGTGGAGACAGAGTTTTAAAATATTTAAAAAGACTGTTCAATAAAATAGAATTTAAGGGAAGACTCACCTACAGAATGGAACATGTCTTATTTATAAGAAGGGTGATAAAAAGATGTGCACAAATTATAGAGGCATCAGTGTTATACCGTCTATAGCAAGATTGTTCTCTAGTATTTTGACTAAAAAAATAGAAAAAGAAATATCTAGTTTGAGTGAGGAGCAAAGTGGTTTTAGATCGGGAAGATCCTGCCTGGACAACATTCATTTTTTAAGACAAATTATTGAGAAATGCAAAAGCAGGAATGTAGATCTTTACCTGACATTTATACATCTTGGAAAAGCCTATGACAGTGTTCCGAAAAGTAAGCTATGGGAGGAAATGAGAAGAGTAAATATAAGAGAAAAGTGGATCAACATTGTCAAGAAATTGTATAAGATACTGAAGCGATAATTAAAATTGGAAAAATGGTAACTCAAAATATATTGGTAAACAAAGGATCTTAAGCAAGGATGTAGTTTATCGCCAATTTTGTTTAATATTTACCTTGAGCAAGCTCTGCATACATGGTACAAAAAGTGTTCGGGCATGGGAATTGAAATTGGACCTTCACTCTCTCCTATATGCGGATGATCAAATATTAATTACTCAAGATGAAGAGGAAAATGAATATACGCTAAGGAAACTTAAAGAAGAATATGACGGATGGGGTTTAGATATAAATTTTAATAAAACCGAATGCATGTGTATTGGAGGAACTTTAATAGACATAACAATAGATCGGTGATAAAATTAAATCCTGTAACAACTTTAAATACCTTGGCTCAATAATAAGTAACACTGGCACATGCGACTGAGGATATTAATTCCAGAATAATAATGGGGAAGAAAGCAACAAAAGCTCTACACAGTATGATAGGGAATAGTAATATCCGACAAGAAATAAAGAAAAGAATATTTCATACCGTGGTAGAAAATATAGTCCTATATGGAGGAGAAATGTGGCCCCAAACAAAAAAAAATCAGAGACGAAATACGAACGGTGGAAATGGACTATACGAGGAGATGTTTACATTTAACACGGGTATGATAAAGTCCGAAATGAGGATGTATGGAAGCAGATGGAGGTAATTTGTTCAATTACTAAAATATTAGAAAACAAAGCACTCCAATGCTATGGACACGTCCAGAGGATGCCAGAAGAAAGATGGCCAAAGAAAATTTTGGAATGGCAACAGTCAAGAAGAAGGAAGAGAGGAAGGCCAACTCTGGAATGGGAAAAATACATCAAAGAAGCCATGGAGGACAGAAGTTTAAGACCTGGTGATTGGGAAAACCGAGATCTGTGGAGGTCGAAAACGGCAAACTCCTGAAGGGAAAATGCCAAAGAGGAAGAAGAAGAATTCTCAATTATTTCCTATGACAAAAGAGAATTCTGACTAATAATATACCGCGACCAGGACACGAACAGCCGAAGCTACCCTCGGAAGACCCGTACCAATCACCGCTGATTAACGGCTGCGACCAAAATGTTTAGGCATGAAATACACTTAAAAACAGTAATAGAGTATCGTGGTTTCATTTCTCGCATTAGAAAACGAAAATATCCAGAGTATGCAAAAACATGTCCTGTACGCGCTCAGGGAAAGTATCTGGGAACATCATCATTCATAACAAAAAACAAGTTCAATTTAGAGATTAGAAAACTAAGATCTCCGATTAAGTCTCTGACATACTACACCACCTCTATTTTTTAACCTTTGCTACAGGTTTTATCGACATTTTCGTTACCAGAACCATGCTATAAGAATTTTTCTGGCGAAAATTCCCCGTTTTCCGGCGCGCGATTACATAACTTTCTCTTCTTACGAAGTATTCGTAAGGCGAGAAAGTAATAATAATTTCAGAACCGTTAGGGATATATAAGTTCATCACATGCGTTCTGGTTATATTGCATTACAATTTAACGTTAAAATACCCATAATTTTACTTAAATTGGTTCATACAGATATATACTAGACAACGCTTCATTTGATATGTCATACGCTTCAGAAATCGTGTAACAGAGCTGAAAAATTGTTTAAAAGATGCAGTTTGGGAAAACACAGACAAGTCCTGTCTATTTATCTGCATTGATTCTATTCGTGGCTATAAGTACTTTAAATGATTTTCAATAAAGTTTTTACACTCTTCAATGTTTTTTCCTTCAATATCACATTCATCAAATTAAAACCACCCGCTGGGAATCGAACTCGGCATCTTCCTTACAGAAGATTTCAACTCCAAGACGCTTTAACCAGCTGCGCCACGGGAGTGACATGCGGACGAATTACTTATATTTTAGTAAAAACGTAATTTTATCAGTCCTATCATCAGAGAGCCTGTAATTGTCAACATGCAAAAAACATGTCCTTCAAACATGGTCAAGAAAGACAGTGGTGAACGGCTTACTCCAAATAATTTATCGGACAATCGGCATTTGAAAAATAACTACTGCGAGAAAGTCTGTGCCATTCTATAGATCCACTAGTTTATTCATATATTTACCGTCCCTTATTATACATGTGCAGAAAATTTAAAGAAACAATTTGGAGCGATTCTTGAGACATTTTTGTTGTAAATTTGAAGCGAAGATCACGCAAAAACCACTCGTTTTTTCAGAAAATTCTACATAACCTTTTTAAAAAGCTATTTATGTACAAGAGACTCTGTCTGAGGTAAAAATCGCTATCTATAAATTTTGTAGTTTACAATTTTTTTTTGCAATTTTCAAAAAACGAAATTTTTTGTAGAAGTAGAAATAAGACCATATTTTTATCGTCTCTCATTACATAAGTGAAGAAAATTTTAAAAAAAATATTTGCGGCGGTTTTTGAGAATTTTTTTTGTAAATTTGAATCACAATTTACGCAAAATCTATTCGTTTTTTCAAAAAAATGGGACATGACCTTATTGAAAGTGCTAATTTTGTACAACCGAATTCGTCTGAGGCAAAAATATCTTTAATTTTGCAGTTTTTAAATAGCTTTTTGCAATTTTCGAAAAGTTGGGCCTATCAACGAAAATGATACCTACGTCATTCCCTTAAACGTTCTTCGCACTATTCAACAACAAAATACTATCAAAAAAATTGGAGCCGTTTTCTTTTAACTTTGAAAATCTCAAAATGGGCTTCATGTAAAGTACCCTCAAATACTAAAATATCGGTTTCAAATTCCAGAGGCCTTGAGACGATTAAAAACGATCGGGGAATATCAATTTTGAAGAAAGTCGGCAGAATGGTTTAGGCGCTAGCGTTGACCACAGACGGACAGACGGAAGACGGACAGACGGATGGACGGACAGACGGACGGACGGACAGACGGACGTTTTGCCGTCAATCGATTTTGCAGTATCAAGAAGCAACAAAACATTGATTTTGACTACACCACGAGACAGAGGATTTTTTTTCTAAATTTAGCAACAGGTTTTATCCATTTTATCGCTACCAGACCCCTGGTATTGGAGTTTTTCTGACGAAAATTCCCCGTTTTCCGCCGAACGATTACATAACTTTTTCTTCTTACGAAGTAGTCGTAAGGCGAGAAAGTAAAAATACACGTGTTAACTTTTTTATCCATATAACAAACAGAAAAAATTAGAGAATAATTAAAAATATGAAGGTTGAATTTTGCTATTTTTTGTCCGAATTGACGTGGAATGGCTCAGCCATCAAAAGCCGGTTCTCTCAATAAATACACTATGTTGACGGAGATGACATATTTTACTTTATCATACTCTCTTAAGAAGATATTTTAAAAACACATAAACCCATGGAAGTTTGCTAATTTTGTCATTTCTTTATTTGCTTCTCGTGTGCATCGTTTGCAATTCAATTACCATCCGGAGAAGATACATTTCTTACGAACTCTACAAGAGAAAATATAAACTAAATTATATTCAATTAGGGGGCTATTTTCAAGACTAATGGAGCCCATGAACGTTTGTGGAAGATCTCTTTACACTTGCTGTTTCGCTTGTGCCTCCCTCATAATTCATGTTCTATCGGAGATATCTCTCACGAACCCCACACGGTAGAATGTAATTAAATCACACTCACTTATGAAGTAATTTTGATAACACATGAATCTCATGAACGTTCACGCAACATCTCTATCCTCTAATTGGCTCCTTGCGCGCATCGGTCACGTTTCGACGGTCATCGAGAGTTAAGATAACTTTCACTTGCACTATACGGGGCAAAATGAACAAAATCATATTCATTAAGAAGGGATTTAAAAACAGAAGAAGCCCCTAATCGATTTGTCATTGTTTAGTTGCTCCCCCCAGTTATCGCTCCAAATTCAAGGGCCTGTCGAGGGCAAAGAAATTCCTTACGAACCTTACACGAGACAAAGAAAACCAAATCGTACTCACTTAAGTTCTTTTCAAAGCACACGAAGCTCATGAACGTTTGGGGGAACATCTCTTTTCATTAGTTGCTCTTTACCGGCATCGCTCGCACTTGAACGTTCAGAGTTATCTGGTGCAATTACTACATGCCACAATAAAAAATATACATACTTAGCAAATAATTTCCACAGCACATCGCTTTCGTCAAGGACTTCCAAGAAACCTTTCATCGAGGAAAGTCCATACAGTTTGATGATCTGGTTGGCAGCTTCTTCGAGCGACTGAATCTGTCGGGGTTCCCCAGGGACCGTCAGGAAGCCCATGAAGGTTCCCGTAAAGGCACTCACAATCACCATCCCAAAGGCGCTCAGCAGCAGGAACAGAAAGTTGCTTCGACCGTCGCTCTCGCGAGTCAAAAATCCTCCGTTGATGAAAGCGTCGAACACCTCAAGCAACACGTTTCTGAAAAAAGGAAAAAAAGAATTTTCTTCAACGTTTGCTCTCCCGATTCTCAAAGCCCTCAAAGATGAAAGCGTCAAAGCGGGAGACAGCTCTTTTGCGAAAAACTACAGGCCAATTACTTTACAGCCAATAATATACAAAGTGATAACTGCATGATAACTGCAACCAGAGCTGACAAAATTGACACTCACCTAGAGGAGAACCATCTCATGCCAGTTGAACAAAAACGATGTCGGAAAGTTTCTCATGGCTGTAAAAAATCTAGCTACTGAAAAAAGGTGTCTTCAATGATGTAAAGAAACGAAAGCCTAATTTAAGCATGGCTTGGATAGACTACCAAAAGGCCTTTGATAATGTACCACACGATTGGATTTTGAATACTCTGGAAATCTACCGATTTCATTCTAGGTTTATTGCGTTTTGCAAGGCTAGTATGTTATCGTAGGGTACTAGGTGACTAATACACAGCGGAAAGGAAGAAGTTGAAATCAGAAATATTCAAATTAAAAGGGTTATTTTTCTAGGATATTCACTATCCCATGTGCTGTTTTGTATTAGTTTGATTCCACTACCTAGACAGTTGTTGCAAGCTGACTTTGGTTACAAGCTCCATGGTGATGAAACGCCAGTATCACATCTGTTTTATATGGATGATCTTAAAATGTTTCTTAAGAATTTTTTTTATTACGCCAGAGCGTCAAAGATTGAAACTGGTCATAAATGACCAACCATCAATTTACATATATTCTTAAATCTAAGTTAAAATATGATTTACATGTTCACTCAATAGTGTAGTATGTATTTAATTTACAATATCAAAATAAATTTATTGTCAATATTAAATTAATTCAAAGGGCTTGGTCCTCTTTAGTCTCCTCCGCTGGTTATGGTTATCCAAAAGTTGAATGGCTTCTAAGTTAATATGTTCATGCAATCTCATTTCATGTTGGCAGCGAATCTTCTAATTTCACTTGACACATAGGTAACTCCAAGATCACTATGTAGATCCCTATTTCTAATATACCACAGGGCATTTACAAATTTACAATGTTTCGCAGTACTTTGTTTTGGAAGTTTTCTGTTGATTTCATATTGCTTTCCTTGGTGCATCCCCAGAGGTGAACACCATAGAGCCAAATCTGTTTCAAGATTTGTTTGTAGATTAAGATTTTGTTGTGTATGGACAGTTGAGAAGCACGTCCCAAAAACCAGTACAATTGTCTATATTAGGAACTTAATTCATTCTTTTTCTTTTTTACGTGTTCCTTCCATCGCAGTTTAGAATCTAATTTCATGCTTAAGCATTTAGCAGTGTTTGCGTAAGGTATTTTGAGGCCATTTAACATGAGAGAAGGGGTGCTTACAATTCTCTTGTTTGTAAAATTTATGTGCACTGATTTTGACTCATTTAATTTGATCTTCCAAATTTTTGCCCAAGAGTGTATTTGATTAAAAGCATTTTGTAATATGCCTGTGGCCTCCTGCACGTCTGGATGCGTAACAATCAGGGCTGTATCATCAGCAAGGGTTGCCACAATTACGTTTTCGTTTTGTGGTATATCACTCGTACACAATAAGTAGAGAACGGGCCCCAAAACACTTCCTTTCGGCACGCCTGCTCTCTTTTAGCTCTGAGTATTCTTCTTCTACTCTGACCCAAAAGAGTCTCACAGATATGTAGGATTTTAAGAGTGTTACATACTGTGTGAGTAATTGCTTATTTAGTTTAAAAATCAACCCCTGATGCCAGACCTTATATAACGCCTGGGCTATATCAAGGAAGATAGCTGAACAGACCAGTTTTTCTTCTAATGTTTCCTCTATTGTATTGATGATTTTATGGACTTGGTCTATTGTAGAGTGTTTCTGTCTGAATCCGAACTGATGATTTGGGACAATTTTTTTCTTTCAATTATTGATTTTAACCTTTTTAACAGTAACTTCTCAAAGACTTTTAAAATGATGGGCAGCAAAGATATTGGCCTATAAGACGTGACTTCATTGAGCAACTTTCCTGGTTTGGGGATCATCATGATTTCAGCAACCTTCCATATACTAGAAACATGTTTAGTCTAAAGAATGGATTGATTAAATACATTATCATTACTACCCCCTTACTTGGTAACTGTTTCAGAATTTCACCCGTGATAAGATCAAAACCGGGAGCTTTTTTGGCATTCATGTTCGTTCTTATCTCATTAATTAGTTCTTTTTTAGTAACAAATTCTATTTCTTCAAATTCACTATTTGTATTTTTTTCAATGTCCATATCGGAATATATGTCATTCGGTGAAAGATTTCTTCGAGGTATTTTGAAAAGTTGTCTGCCTTCTGTTTACTGTCACGTGCCCAGGAACCATTTATTTTTCGAATGGGTGAAATTTGGGTGACTGGCGTTTTAAGTCTTTTGGTTGCTTTCCATAGCAAATAGTCAGATGTTTTATCTGCAGTCAAATTATTCTTATAGGAAGCTATTGACACATCATTCAATTTCTGAATTTCTCTCATTAGAGTTTTGTTATTAAGTATTGTTTTATCTTGTGGATCGCGAGTCTGTTGCCATCTTCTTCTAGCACGCCTTTTTTGTTTAACTAACTTCCTGATTTCTATAGGGTAGTTGTTTCCTACAGTCTTCAAGGCAATTTGTCTTGTGGTATTTCATGCCGCTTCTTGGATTGTGTACGTAAATCTCTCAGCTTCTATTTCCAACTGTTCTATAGTCTTTAGCTCAGATCTTCTAGATTAATATTGTTTTCCAGTTCAATCTTAAATTAGAATTTAAGATTCCAAAGAATGAACGATTCTCTCCCAAATATTGTCTGTCGTGAATGACTTCAACAATGACATCTGCATGAAGTTTGGTCTTGACAAGTGTGCAAAAATCAATTTAAAATGAGGGAAACTGACGACGTCAGAAAGCCTTGAAGTTGATACGCACACTGTGATTCAAGATCTTGAGCAAGGTAAAACTTACAAATATCTGGATCTACAGAATAAAAGAGAGAATTCGCAAGGAGTATTACAGAAGAGTGAGACTGGTCCTGCAGTCCGGTCTGAATTCTAGGAATAAAATAGCAATAGGTAGTTTGGCGGTGCCTGTAGTCGAATACAGTTTCAGAATAGTAGACTGCACTGAGCAAGAAATTCGCACCATGAATCGAAAAACCAGAAAACTGCTTACATTGCATCTTGTTGCCCACCCTCGAGCTTATGTATATAGACTTTATGTGTCATGTAAGGAAGGAGGAAAAGACCTCAGGTAAATTGAGGCCTGCTGGCACAACGTAATAGTCGGGATGAGAAAGTATGTAGTCAGCCATCAAGAGGACTGTAATGAAGCATTTCATACAATCTGACAGAAGAATGGGAACCAGAGGCATTGTTAGTGTAGCAAGAAGCATTGCAAAGAAAACTATGCAAATCACGCAAAATAACACAACTTCTGCTAAAACAATTTGGAGCCATTTTTTTTAAACTCTGAAAATGTCCAGCGGCTTTACGTAAAAATTCACCCTAAAATTAAAATATCGGTTCCAATTTCCAGGAGCCTCGATATCAAACAAATTGTTCGGGGAATATCAATTTTAAAGAAAATTGGCTGAACGGTTTAGGCGCTAGCGTTGACAACAGACGGACAGACGGACGTTTTGTCGTCAATCGATAGTTTAGTATCAACAAGCTACAAAACATTGATTTTGGGTACATCACGAGTTAGAGGATTCAAAAGAGAAAAATTGAACAAATTGATAGTAAGCAATTGCCAAGTTCTTGGGAAAACACTTGGTTACATTTTGAGCTCATGCGACAGTAGAGGATACAGACACAGGCGATTACTCCGGCACCTGTATCCGTTTGAAACTTAATAGCAGGACAGAGATAAAAAATATACGCTAGTTGGTTGGGTTCAAGCTTTGTTTTCAGGGTGATCCCCTGCGACCAATGATCTAAAGGCGCATCAATGGAAGGATTAGGATGGTGTAGAATTCAGCATTCGTCCAGGAGCTTACCCACGCACTAGAGACAATTAATACAAGCATATTTGGTGTGATTAAACTTTGTTTTAGGGGTGAGCGCCTGCGATCATTAGTCTAAAAGCGCATCAGAAGAAGTTGTTTAGGATTCAGCATCCGTCCTGGAGCTTATTCACACACACTCGAGATAATTAATAGAAGCAGGTTTGTTGGGATTAAACATTGTTTTCGATCTGAGCACCTGGGACCATTGGACTAAAGGTGCCAGGAAGGCAGTTGTGTAGGAAGCGGCATTCGTCTAAGAGACTACTAATGCAGCAGAGATAATTAATATAAGCAGGGATGGTGGTAAAACATTGTTTCGGGGGATTGATATCCGCGACTTTTGGTCTAAAGGCGTTCTGAAGGGAGTGTTGGAGGAAGCCGCATTCGTCCAGGAGACTACTCACACACTACAGATTTTCACGTTGGGCAAGAATGGTGGGAATAAATATTGTTGTCAGGGTGAGTGCGTGAAATCTTAGAGGCTAAAAGCGCCCCCGAAAGCAGAGAGTTTGGTACTGGTAGCCGTCCTGGAGCTCAATGATTCTGCAGAGATAATAAACCTCAGCTGTGCTGTTGGGATTGAAATTTGTTTAGTGGAGAGCTTTTGCGATTGGGGAGCTGAAGGCGCCTGTGATGGCGGCGAATCTGAGTTCTGCGGCTTACCATATGTCTTTATTTGATAGAAGTGCAAATGTATGAATGAACGCTAGGGTGCGTTGTGCTTTGAATTTATAAAGAAGAGGGTACCTGCGGCCGATGAGGCGAAGGGCGCCTGCGAAGGCGATGAGGCTGACAGCTATCGCTGTCCATGTTGAGCCGCTGAAGGACTGCAGGATGGTCTGCTGCACCTGTGGACGTCTCTTCACCAACAGACAAAAACTAGAGGAACTGTGTGGGTAGAGTCTTCTTTTTGAATTTCCGGTACTCTCCCACATTGATCTCGATGCGAGGTGTGCAGTCCCGTTTAGAACTGCTCTCACAATATCGGCGCTTTCGAGACACTTCCAGTTTTTGAAACGGCTCATCAGCAGCTGCACACAGGAAAAGCATTTATTTACATTATCGAGAGCTTAATTTTTCATTACATGTCGTTATTTATGTTATTTTTTATAATAGGCTATTTTAAAATGTATCTTTAACACACTACAATACCGGGCTGTTAAAAAACAATAAAATTGAACCTTTATTTGTTTAATTAATTATTTAAGAACTGCAAATTAGCACTCGACAGGGCCGACGAATGCAACGCATTCGCAACGATTAGACACGTGGAGCTTAAACGACAACAATCTGCGCTCTTTTTTTATTATCTTTTTACTTCCGTTTGTGTAATGTTGGTAATCTTGTGTAATAATTTGAATGATAGCTATGATGATGGTAAATGCTACTTTTGTTTTGATGGTCGTGTGTTTGAATATATTTTCTTTCATCAAAAAATGCTCTGATTTCTCTCACAATCAACAAGTTAATTGTTAACACGTGTTTTCATTTTATGTAACTAATCCTCCACTGTACCTTAACCGAAATTCCTGTTAAGTGATATTGCATATTTATCTCTTGGCTCCAGGAAGATATATGTATACAATGACTACCTCGTTCTTATATTGCTTTCTTGTCTTAGGAATTACTTCTTAATAAGATAATGTTATGTAATCGTGCACTGAGAAACGCCAGTAAAACTGTTATTGCTGGACCCTCCTAATGAAAAGTGGATTAATCATGGTGCTGAATTCAGAAACAAAATCCTCTAACAAAACCCTCTGGGGTAGCCAGAATGTTTTTTGTGTCCTCGATACCTAAATATGGATGTCTGCATGTGTCTGTCCATCTGTGGTCAACGCTAGCGCCTCAACCGTTCCGGCGATTTTCTTTAAAATTGATATTTCCAAACAGATTTGAATGAACTCAAAGCTTTCGGAATTTGAAATGAATATCATAATTTTTTTTAGCAAACTTTGTCTTCAGGAAGTGTAATGGATGCTTATGAAAATAGTACACGTCTAATTTTTGTTGAAATCACAGATTTGTTTGAAAATTGCAACAGTCCAATAGTATTGGGCATTTTCGTACAACTCTAACTTTCAAGATACAGATTTTTCCTTATCAAAATATGTTTCTTAAAGACTGATCTCTAACTAAACTAACGGGAGGTTTGCCGACGTGACCAGTGAGTTGGACACGCACACAAAAACCCTCACCAAACGGGATACTGTAATTATCATAGGAGGGCAGAATGACATTAATTTGGGTGGTCACTTTACACCTGAAGAACATGTTGACAAATTACAACGTGCCGCCCAAAACACGAACATTGTAGTCTCGACTCTGCCCTTCTGGTACAACAAGCCCACACTATGCAAAGAAATTAGTCACGCAAACAACCAATTGAAACTGCATCTGAGAGACACACATGTTAAATTGTTTGAGCTAAACTTTCTCTCAGAAAAACACTTCACCCGACATGGTCTTCACCTGAACCTTGTCGGAAAACATGCACTCGGTAGTGAGCTTGCAAAACACATCATTTCACAAACTTGGCAGTGTCCTGCCCAAGACCCATCCCCACCCACACCTCCTAGTTCTCTTCCATCCCCTGGGACCCCTTTGGACCCAATTACCTTATCCCCTGAACCTAATCCGTGTATTACTTCTCCCACTATTCATTCCTCTACATCTGTCACCCCTCCTTCCTCACCTCTTGTCACTGCTGGGACACGATACTTCCTTCGACCACGCACTCGAGGTAAAAATGAAATAAATAAATAGCAACTACAGTCAGATGCAGCAGAAAAACATCCGTGTAGGTACATGCAAAAGATTCGAATAATGCATCATAATGTGCAATCTCTTTCAAATAAAATTGAATTTATCGAGGCAGCATTACAATGTGATCTAAGACAAATATATGTTTTTTGCTTTACAGAACATTGGTTGTCTCAAAATGATATAAATACACTCCAAATTCCTAGCTTTTACCTTGCAGGATCGTATTGTAGGGCGAGGGAATCAAATAAGGGCCCTGCTTACGGAGGTTCGTGTATTTACATAAGAAATTATATTGATTCTACCTTCTTGTCAGAATTCAATTTATATGCCGTTGAAAAAGTTTTTGAAACAACAGTAGTACATCTTACTACGCTCAAAATTATCTTATACTGCGATTTTTGTAGGAAGAGCTCTCAAGGCCACTCAAATCCCACCTTCGCGATGGAATATGTCACGGCATTTCGTGTCATTCACAGTCGTTCCGCTAGATTTCGCACGATCGCGACCGTATGAAGCAGTGCTTGCGATCATGCGACTTCTACCGGCAAGACCGAGAAAAGACGCCAAATGCCGTGACATATTCCATCGCGAAGATGGGATTTGAGTGGCCTTGAGAGCTCTTCCTACAAAAATTGCAGTATACTTTGCATTTACAGACCTCCAACAAAGCGAGCTTCAGATTATTTCACTTTCTTGGAAAATCTAGAGATAATTCTGAACAAAATTAGTAAACTCTCTTTTAAATCCATTGTTGTATGTGGAGATTTCAATATTGATTTTCTGAGCGAATCCCACGAAAAAGAGCAGTTTCTCAATTTACTTCATTCTTTTAATTTAGACATTACAGTGAATGTACCTACACGGAATACGCTTAAATCACAAAAAGCATTAGATCAAATTATAATTAACAAAACCACAACTACATATGAAATAATAACGAATAATCTAGGATACAGTGACCACGATGCACAAATTCTTACAATTACTAAGAACATAAACACTGACACAATAAATAATACACGCATGTGCAGAGCATTCACTAAAGTTAATATAAAATTATTTACGAACTACTTGATGAAGGAATCATGGGACGAAGTTTATAACGCTGTTGACACAAATGAAAAATATAATTTATTTTTCTCCAAGCTTTCAATTCATTTTAACGCGTGCTTTCCTCTTAAAAAGAGAAAATTAAACATTTCAAGCAAAAGTAATACTTGGATCACACAAGGAATTAGAACATCGTGTAAAAACAAACGTACGCTTTACTTTATTTCTAAACATCATAACGTATCACCCGGTTTCCATATATACTTCCAAGAATATAAAAGAATTTTAAGAAAAGTAATAGTTCAGGCAAAAATAATGAAAAATAGTCAGGACATTTTGAGCGCTAGTAACAAAACTAAAGCAATGTGGGATATCGTAAAATATACAACCACATCATCTCGATACCTTGTAGAGAATGTTATTTTAAAGGATAATGAAAGAGAAACGAGTAATCCGGAAAAAGTTGCCAATCTCTTCAACAAACACTTTTCCAGAATTGCGTCTGATCTCACGAAGGGACTAAAATCACAAAATTCAACATTTTACACTTCCCAAAAAATTTCAGATACGATGTTTATTCCCGAAACTTCTCCCAACGAAATCCTCAGAATAGTCAGTAAACTAAAAAATAAATATTCATCTGGTTTAGATGAATTTCCGGATTGTTTATTAAAAACTTGTGCACCTGCCTTTATACATCCGTTAACTCACATTTTCAATGCTTCTTTATGCACAGGAATATTTCCAGATATTTTCAAAACAGCAAAAATTAAGCCACTTTTTAAAAAAGGGAACAAAAATGATATTCAAAATTACCGGCCAATTTCTCTTTTGTCAGTTTTCTCAAAAATATTAGAAAGGCTTTTCTACTTACGAATGGAAACATTTCTCAGGAAAAACAGAGCGTTTTCAGACTCACAACACGGTTTTAGAAAATCAAAATCTACGGAAACTGCCATTTTTTCTTTTCTCAAAGATGTTGCTTCATCAATGGGGCAGACAAGCAACGCCCGAAGTGACATCTGGTGACGAAAGTTGTAAGTTGTCCGGTGACCGCAGTTGTATTCCACCGTAAGTTGTATATGTTGAAGTGCAAGTATTCGAGTAAATTGATGCATAGAAAAAAAAAGTAGAATGAGTATATCCGCGAATAAAAAGAAGAGGAATGGCGGAAGAAATTGTTGTGTTCCTCACTGAGCAAAATTAAAAAACCTTAATTTGGAATTTTATTGTTTCCCAAATCGCGAGTGGGAAAGAAAGCATTAATGACACATGTGAACAAAATAATGTACATGGCCTGTGTTCTAGCAAATAACAAAGAACCGCTTCTGCGTCATTAATAATTTAATTAAATTTTATTAGGTTTAGGTGATAACATTGTAAAGAAATGTGTAATCTAAATAAAACACACTTATATTTATTATCATGTAAACTTCGTTCAAACAAAATGGTCCTTAAATTAGGCAGGTACAAAGAGTTTTGAGATTCATAATTTAGCTTCAAGAGCTGGTATAAAATAAGTAAAATAGAAATTTTCAATTTTGGGAATAAGAGATGTTAAAAATTCTTCATCCCGATGAACAAGAATATGAACATGATCGACTGATGAATAGACAAAAAAAATTACAAATGTATATTGCAAGTATTTATTTAAATACGTAAAGCTGAGTATAATTATCATGAGAATCTTTTATCTTTAAAGCACCGTTTTCAGTAAATTCCAAATATGTAACAGATACAATTTTTTTCTTCCGTGTCCATTACTGCACCATGTTTACATGAGTAAGGGCCAGCGGCGCAGCTTCAGCTGGTGTCACCTGGGGCAAAACTAATGGTGTCACCCCCCCATAACTTAAGTATAAAAGTATCTATTGCTGCATAGATTGTACATTATTTTATTAAAAATACAAACATATTTGCACATAATTGTTATTTATAGTATAATAAAAATTCTATGTAATTAAGAATAGTTGCAATATAATTTTTAAATATATAGTTTAAAATTAAACATAACTTATCAACAAATGTAAGTTACTTATAAAACATCTTTACGAGATTTAAGCGCAGCAAATATATTTATAATTTCATTAAAATCTATCTTTATTGCAATGTCATTTTCTATTGACAATAGAGCCAAATCACATAGTTTTGATTAATATATAAAATTGTTAAGTAAATGATTTAAATTGTATAATTCCAACTATAAAATATTTTAATTGGTGTCACCCCTAGAATGGTGTCACCCGGGGCGCGCCGTCCCCCCTACTCCCCGCTAGCTACGCCACTAGTAAGGGCACTTGATTTCCAACAATTCAAATCCTTGCCAATTCTTAATTATTCCATCAGGACTGCAGGCTAACTATGGCTGCTTAAAAGAAATTGAGACCCGTCTTATTCCCGCATAGACTTCCTTTACACTATTTACATGAAAACTTTCTTCCCTTTATTTAAACTTTTTTGTTGGAATATTCCGACATCAACAGGTTGAAAACTCCAAGTAATAGTTATTAGCATTATGTCTAATATAATATATATTAGTACTAAGTATAATTCGAGAATTCTGTGCGATATACCTATTTTCACTGTACACGCGGCAATACTCACTTCTACTTCGATCACCGGATTATTGCGGATTACTGCCGCTAGAGCGCAGTGTCGTCGGAAAAAATTCAACTTGCCTGCCCCATAGACCAAAATGAAATACCCATTGGAATATTCTTAGATCTCTCGAAAGCTTTTGACGTTATTGACCATAAGATCTTGCTCTCAAAATTACCTTCGTATGGAATTCGTGGTATTGCTCTAGATTGGATAACTTCTTACCTTAAACATCGGACTCATAGAGTAGAAATACCAGACTGGCAGGAAAGGACATTACATACTTATATTTCCAATTCTTTGCCAATTGTGCATGGGGTCCCGCAAGGTTGGTTCTTAGGTCCTATTCTCTTTCTGTTATATCGCGACCCTAAAGTAAAAAGGTTCTATCTGCACCGCAGTAAATTTTACACGAGAGCATTTCAAAGTTTTGTCCCTCTCTAAAACAAAAACTATTTTATGAAATGTTTTGAAACTTTGTCAGGGTACTGGACATCGAAGCACAAAACTGTAGACTGATAATTATTCTAAAAGCATTGTAACTTTGGTAGAAACCAAGACCCTATTTTTTCAGATAGAACCTTTTTACCCTCAATATGCATTTTCAAGTTGGAGCAAAAAGGTCCTATCTTTGTTGGTAGGAAAATTTGACTGGTACATTACTTAAATAATTTCAAATATACATGTAACGTATCATTTATTAAATTTAAAAGAATTCAAAGAAATGTGCTTATATTTTAGTAGAAATCTTTTTTAGAGTACTCAATTTTAATTTCATGGCATTGCTTAGACTTAGCCAACTAGAAGTGGAAAAAAGTGAATTGTAAATTACAGAATTACACTTTAATTTGAAATGACATATTACAAACATATTAAAGTAAAATGTCGCGTAGCCATAGTATTATTTTTGTTTTTTAAGCAATTCTATGGAGTAGGTTTGATCCAGAGTTGGTATCCATTTCAACATGTATGCTAAATCGGCTACCTTTTCCTTCTTTAAAAACTTCTCTTTCGCCACGTACGTTTGCACAGGCGGATAGATGGAAGAAGAACTTTCGCCACCCATCTTGTAGAAATGTACGGTCGCTCATTTACGTTGGAAAATTGTGAATCAGAATGTTTAATTTTATACTCTACTTCAGTCTTTGAGTGAATTTTACTTGCGAAACTTGGGTGAAAGGTATTTATTGAAATGAAGATGTTTGCTGCTTTTATGGAAATCCTTAAAATGCATTGTTTTCATCTGAATAATATTAAGTGGCATTTTTATATTTACTGCCAAATGTATCCGCATGAAAGAAATCGGTGACCAGAATTCACTAGCTCTCAGCGCTTTCTCTATTTGGTAATGAATATTGTGTATTTCCTGAATACACAAGTGACCAGCAGTAGAGTATTTCAAAACTGTCATCAATTTGTGGGTGATTTTTAGAAAGTCCTTCATTACCAAAGACAATTCTGATTATTATTTTGGGGTACACAGCTGTCGCTCCACATTATAATATGTTTTACCTTAGGTGAATTTTGAATTATTTTTTCCAAAATTTGTGAAACGGCATTTGCAAGGTCATTTCCAGAATGGCCTGTGTCAATTTCTGTCCAAATTGCGCAATATACATCTTTGGTTGGGAAAACATGAAGTGTCCTGTTAAATAAATTTAATTTTCTCCTGTAGAAGAAAATACTTGTTTGCTCTCGGAATTCCTATCACATTTTCTAAATGAAAGGGCACTACAATTATATGTTTATCTTTGATCTTATGATCTTCCTCTCTTTCCTTTCTCCTGTTTTCCTTGTTTTCTACGTTTTCAATATATTTTAATTTTAAATCATTATAAATATTATTTTCCATTTCATTAATTCTGTATTCACATCTGTCCGCTTTTGGCTGAAAGAAATCCAAATTAAATTCTTCATTAAAAATATTCCGATATATAGATAATTTTACAAATTGACATCTTTCGTTTACACATGTCTTGTAGAGGTCGTACGTTTTCGTGCTATTTAAGTTGGAGGCGAGGCACTCCTTAGTAGTAATAGGTCTACAATAGTGACTCTCTGTTCTAGGGAAAGATTTAATGTGTGTCCTCACTCTGTCTTTCACGTCTTTTGGTATTTTATACTTAGTTTTGCTACCTCGATCGTCCAATTTTGGTGTTCCTGTTATTTTATCTTTGTGTAAATGTGCATTATTTATCATCCTCTGGCATATAGAAAGTGTGTTGAGGTAGAACTTCTTACACACAATAGTTTCTTTATTTGAAACATAAAACTTGTAAACGAATGTATTCTTCTTTCGAAGGTTTAGAATATTTTCTGTTGGATTTCTTTGTTTCTGGAAAGGATCTAATGTCCTCAGTATGAAATGACCCTTTTAGAATGAGTTTCCAATTTGTAAAACGAAATAAATAATCTCCCTTGCTCTTCTGGAGTGGCATTTAGAGTGCAGTTGCGACGACAAAAATTTCCACAATTTGTAGTTTTGTTAAATTGTTAAGCTTGATGACCTTGTCTCTGTAATTTAAATGTTCTAAGCCAGCTTGATGTTTCTTCGACCCTTGCACTTTTTTCGAATCCTTCTTATTACACGATGCCACCAGATTGCGAAAATTTACAGCCACAACACAGCGAGATATTGAGTTCTTAAAACAGATTGGGTCTACTAGATACATGCGCTCCTAACGAAGGGTTAACAATACATTTAAGTATTAACCGAAAAGAAGTAAAATCGTAATAATCCGGGTTGTTAATAGGATTTATAGGTAACCAATTTTATAATATATCAATATGTGAGGTGGAGTACAAATAGTTTGTGTCGCATAACCTATAATTTCGCTTACAGCACTTTTTTGCCTCGGTGTCTCGTCATCTTCAGTACTGCTTGCCGCATTAGGATCGTATTCAGAACAAGAATGCTCAAAAACAGCATCTTCAATTTCACTTTCACACAACATTGCAATTAAGTATGCTTCTCAAAAGATCTTACAATACCTGGACACTTTGCGCAGCCAACAAGATAATGTCCACATACATGTAAACATATTGGTTTGCACGGTGAAGCAGATAGAACCTTTTTTCCCGAACTTGAACATACGTTTTGCAGATAGAACCATGTTACCTTATCTGTATCTCAGAAACAAAGCTTCGTAGATCAATATAACTTATAGGTTATGTAAATCTCATTGCTACCATTACAAATACAACATAAAGTCATTTTTGGAAAAAATGTTAGATAGAACCTTTTTACTTTAACCTCCTGAGACCCCCGGTACAGTATACTGTACTTCAAGTTTTAAAAATTCCTCACTAGGTAGCAGGGCGAGTTGAAGGGTGATTTATGTCTTGTAGTCTTCTGCTGCTATCTAGGAACGGAATAGAGTACTCGATCTTCATGTTCCTTGCATTTAGCCCTTCAAACAAGAGCTTTTATAAAATGGCGACGAAGATGTTCCCGCGTGATGGACGCTGTCTTCAAGGTAATAGTGAATATCTCCCTTTTTTTGCATGTTTTGAGAGTTTGTTGGTAATACATATTATCTCAAATGCTCTACCAGTAATTTGATGCTAAAATACGAGTATATTTTTGTTTGTGTAGAGTGTGAGAATAGTGTATTTATTGAAGTACATTATTCTGTACTTTGGGACTCAGCTAATGAAATGCTATACGTGAAATTGAATAGTTGTCTTAAAGTTATCTAATAACTCGTTTATCAATTCTAACTTATGTTTTATAAATCCCTGCATGGAATTTATTATAATAATTTGTTTTAGAAAATGAAATCGAAGAATATTTGGAAGAAGTTTTGAATACATTAGATGAATCTGAAGGTGAATTGTCTGATGGAGAAGAAGATTCAGAGCAAGGAAATACTAGTGTAATTGCAACACCCATTCCGGTAATTGAAGACAATAGTGATGAATCCAGTGATGATGAGGATGAAGAGGTACATAGATAAAAACTGGATTTTATTGAATAGCATGTTCATTACCTACATTATTAGAATTTTTAATCGTTCAATTGAAAAATTAATTGTGTGCTCCATTTCATTTTAGATTCTAGAAAAAAGCGCTCCGAGATGCCAGTGGAGGAGGAGAAATTTTATTCAAGAATTTCCTTTTATATCCCAGCCTACGATACCTCTTTTAGACAGAAGAGAGTATGAGTTTAGTGACTATTTTCACCAATACATTGATGATGAAATATTGCAGATGATAGTTGATAAAACATGTCAGACTTATGTGAAACAAAATGGTTGCCCTTTGAATCTGAATTTGGCAGAATTAAAGATATTCTTAGGAATTAATATGATAATGAGTTGTCTTCAATATCCAATGATCAGAATGTACTGGGACAACAGATGGCGAGTATCTGTTATCAGTGATAATATGACACGTAACAGATTCTTTGTTTTGAGAACTTGTATTAAGGTTGTATTTGATGATGATATTGAAGAAAACACAAGGAAAATTGACAGGTTGTGGAAGTTACGTCCATTGATAAACAAAATAAGGGAAGGTTGCCTGAAAATAGAAAGAGAGAGAGATGTTGCTGTGGATGAGATGATTGTTCCATTTTCAGGGTATGTTCCCTGAAACAATTCTGTCCAAACAAACCAAATCCAGTTGGTTTAAAAGTATTTGTTTTAGCAAATTCAAATGGACAAGTTTTAGATTTTACCTTTTATCAGGGAAAAACTACACATCCTGAGTACACTAATCAACGATTTGGTTTAGGAGAAGCAGCAGTTCTTCAATTGACTGAGAGCCTTACGCCGGGACACTTCATATATCACGATCGGTACTTCACTAGTCGTAAATTATGTGATGAACTTTTGAAAAGAGGATATGGTTCAACTGGCACTATCCAAAAAAACAGAATTCCCAAGGAAGCAAGATTGAAGACAGATAAAGAACTTAGTAAAGAAGGTAGAGGTTCTTCTGATATGCTAGTCTCTCATGATGGGAGCAAATGTCTTGTGAAGTGGATGGATAGGAAAAGTGTTGTTATGATGTCATCAGTTCATGGTGTCAATCCTACTGACATATGCAAAAGGTACAACAAAAAAGAGAAGAAGTACATGGATGTCACAAGGCCCAAGGTTATAAATGCATATAATTCTAAGATAGGTGTGACCTTTTTACAGGATGCTCTCATATTCAATGAAAAGAACAAAAAATGGACAACAGAACATTCGACGATTACATGCTGTGAATGCCAGGTTCAGCTGAACAAGGATATGTTGATACATAACGTTCCAAAAAAATCACAATTAATTAAATACTAACTCATGTTAGGAGAACATTTAATTTCAATAAAAGATTATTTCATCAATATTAATTCCTAGATGAATAAAATCAAGTGCCATGACCAAAAAAGAAAAGTTCCTCCCTCTACCTATGACAATTTCAGGAGACGTGCGGCTATATGAATTGACTTTGACTTTAAAAATAGAAGACGTGATGTAAAAACGCAATATGAAGTATTTGTTAAAAAATTTTTATTCTGAAACGCACATAAGGTTTGTTTAATCTATATCATTAAATAACTCGTAAACGAAGGGCTTTAAAAACTACCTTTTTGAGGACAAAAGCCTCAAAGATACGTTCCTCATACTGTAACGTACAGGAGGAGATCTTCTTGAACATTCTATTACATATTTGCTGGTTCGATTTGTAACCGCCACCTAGCGATCACATCTGAAACTGCAATCAACAGACGCAACGCGAAGTTACGACGAACCCACAGAGATGACGCCACAGTATGTTAGAACGAGTATCGTATTTCCACAGTGAATGAACTCAGCCAATAAGGAAATATTTAAAATATTTTGGATTTTCGCCTAGAACTGGAAGAAAGCCGACATTTTAGATCAAGGCGCCGACGTGGAAAGATGAAGAGCGAAGTCCTGAGCTGCGTGAATTTGGCGTATATCAGTATTCTAAAAGCTTAATAAAGGTAACAAATTCTTTATTATGAAGTTATTACTAATGGAAATAGTCTAGAACAAATGCTAATATGTATTAATATTATATTGCTCATACGAGCATGTGGTGAAATGATTGATTGTGAAATGCTAATTCAATGAGAAATCATACGGATTGCTAACGTATAACGGGAAGGAATCTTATCTGAATATTATGTGATCTCTAATGGGGCAAATTCGACCCAACAGGTTTTATTTTATACTTGGATGAAGTAACTGCAATGCAGCGGACACCGGCCGGAAGCGGCGAGCCACCTGGAGGGCGCAGCATATTGCAGACACCACTGGGGTGACCTGGTGAACTTCAAGAGAAAAAACCTTGAAGGAATTCGTGAGTCTGCGGGCGCTTTCAAACGGTTCCGTTACATTGAGGAAGAACCAATTTGCAAAAGGTATAGCTTTGCAGTGAATGAGAGTAATTTCTATCTGATAACCGGACATGCAACTCAAATGCATTGTACATTGTACAATTCATTCTATTGTTTAAAACGGACTGTCGAAAATTGAAAATTAGAATATTTGAGTGAACTTTCACGTAATGACATGAGCTCATCTTAATATCTAGGCTCGTGAATGCTAAAAGCAAGTAAAAGATTGGGTTGATATTTTTGTGAAGAGACATTACAATAATTACTTGAAGTAATTAGTAATAGCTATTTGTGGTAGAACGAAGATTTCTAAAAGGAATAATTAGATTCCAGAATTTATAAATAATTTGGTATATAATCACATAGACTTATAATTTTGAATACTTTAGTTATCAGTATTATTGCTGGGTAAGTTTTGTGTGTATAAGTGTATTTCTTTTGTATACATTGTTTTTTCAGGATTATATTGTTTCTTATTAAGTGTATTTTTTGTAATTGAAAAATGTAAAACAGAAACTTCTATTTCTTCCAAGGAATATTCAATTTATTATAACTAGAGTAGGACTTTGCCGAACTCAGACCCTAATGTGTGTGGAGTTATTAATAGCTCGCGTAGAGAGTAGTGAGATTAGGTGAGAAGTAATCTCATATCAAGTGTCATTAGGCAGGTCACTCGGAGTCATTCGTTCTACTTCGAAGGCAAAGAAGGTAGGGACGGTGACAGACGCTTCTCGATTCTATTCCACCTGTACAGAGTCTGTAGAATCTGCAACTGTATGTGAAATTACTAATTACTTGATATTCTACGCGACTGAATTACGCGGATGTACCTCTTTGCTCGATAATAAAGTTAAATAAGAATAGTTTGTATTGACAATGGTGTATTATATAGTTATCAATTTCAAGGTGACACATAGAACTAGTTGTGCTACAGAATGGCACAGACTTTCCCGTATTAGTTTTCTCTTTCCTTGGGTCTTTGCTAGCTATTCGGAATTTCCAATACTCTGTCTTCCAGCTACCATCTATCACCGACAAAAGTACACTTTTTTGTCATTTTCTTAATTTTTCGGTTTCCTATTGGTAGAACGGAAACATTAATTTTAGAATATTAAAGAACACAAAAACCTACTCATAAATGGCAATTTTCTTTTAAAAATTAGATAGATTTATTAGTTCGCTTTGAGCTAATGCTCGGTGGCAAACATGACAACAATTAGAATTAGAACAATAACAACCATAAACAATTATAATTACCATTAGAATTAGAGGATGATATCCTAGTTCTAATTAATTTCTAGTTATCTCTAAATTGACTACTAGTTTCACTAACACTTTACTGTATAACGCTAATATACAATAATAATAAAAATAACAAAAACTATATACAATAATAATAATAAATTAAGAATTACACCAAGCTAAAAGCAGTGTTAATAATGGTGATATTTATATCAGTAATAATAATAATAATAATAATAATAATAAAGGTAATTGTCTCAGTATTGATAGTGATCTAAATAGAATTTAGTATATTTTTAAATTTGCCTCCATTAGAAGGAAGAGCCTCCAGTGCTTTTGCAGGTAGTTTGTTCCATTCTACTATAGTGCGATTCACAAAGGAGAACTTACCTACATCAGTTCTTTGCTTTCTACATCGTATTTTCCACGGATGGTTTCCTCTGCTTTTATAATCTGGTTTATGCAATCTCTTAACGATATCTGCCCATGCTGTGTCTCCTGCCCGTTTTGGAATTTTATCTAACGCCTCAATTTGCCCTTTCCTGTACGGGTCCCAGCATGCTGATCCGTATTCTAAAATAGGACGAACAAGTGTAGTACATGCTAGGGATCGGGCATTTGGACTACTATTTTTTAGGATGCGCATTACAAAATGAAGTGCTCTCCAGGACTTTTTTACCGTATTGTTAATATGACCCGACCAATCCAAGTCGCTTCTCAGCACCAAACCCAAATACTTACAGCTTTTTACACGTGGTATAACGTTGGATCCTAATTCATAATTGGAGTGTACATTTGAACGACATTTGGTAAAACAAATGAATTTACTCTTTTCCGGATTTAATTCCATCTTATTTTTGCACGCCCAGTTCCATAAACAGTTTAGATCGTTCTGTAAAACATTTTCATCCGAAGACGAGCCAATACTCCTATATATTATACAATCATCGGCGAAAAGTCTAACTTTCGATTTTAT
Source organism: Acheta domesticus (assembly GCA_031308135.1). Taxonomy (NCBI): domain Eukaryota; kingdom Metazoa; phylum Arthropoda; class Insecta; order Orthoptera; family Gryllidae; genus Acheta; species Acheta domesticus. The sequence continues at coordinate 41,184,714 of JAHLJT010005437.1, read as the reverse complement.
TCCAGTTGCAATGTCATTAATGAACGCTAAAAATAGTAGTGGCCCTAGCACACTCCCCTGGGGGACCCCAGAAGTTGCATCGACTTTTGATGAATATTTATCGTCTATCCTGACTGTTTGAGTGCGCCCCGAAAGAAATTCTTTTATCCACAAGATTATTCGATGATCTAATCCCGTTTCTGACAATTTGGCAATTAAAAGACCGTGTGGAACAAGATCGAATGCCTTGGAAAAATATAATATTATTGCATCGACCCTACTCCCTTTGTCTAGTGAATCTGCTATGTCCTGACATAAAGAAATAGTCTGGCTGTCGCACGAATACCCAGGACGAAAACCGTATTGATTTTGAAATAGCCAATCAGTTTTGTTCCAAACTTTTCTAATATACTCTGCAATTAAGTGTTCCATCTGCTTACATACGACTGATGTCAAACTAATAGGTCTGTAGTTTTTAACAACCCTTCTGTCTCCGCCCTTGGGAATCGGTACTACAATTGCCTCCTTCCAATTTTGAGGAATCATTTTATTATTTATAGTTACGTCCATTAACCGCACAAGGTACGGAATCATGGCTTCCCCTCTCAGTTTTAGTATTTCTCCTGGTATTCCATCAGGACCTACAGATTTATTTCTCCTAATGTTCGCGATTCTTTTTCTAATAATTCCTGCATCAACTTGAAAGGTTTCTATTACGGGTGTTGATTTACTTACTGGGGTTTGATCCTTCGGCTTGAAAACAGAAGCGTTAGTCTGTTTAAACAGACCGCCTTTACACTGCCATCTGTGATTAACGAACAGTCTGCTCCGCAGATTGCTGGAATACTTTCTTTGTTCCCTTTCTTATGTCTCACATGCTTGAAGAAATTTTGCCAACAGGTCAATCGGTCGTTTAGAATTTATTTGAGGTAATTTTCTTGGATATGTAATTTTAAAGCTAATAAGTCTTTAGATAATTGTAGAAATTTATTTTTCTGTTCCTTATTTTTATTACGTTTACTATACGCATTCCTAACATGTCTTTTCAATCGCCTCACTTCTTTGTTGTAGTACAAGGGATCCGAGTGGTACCGTAATTTCCTGGTAGGCACGAATTTTGCTAAGCATTCTGAAATGATGTTCTTAAAATTTGTCCAAATCTGTTCTACTGTACTTCCGCTAGAAGCCCAAGTTGGATAATTGTTTTTCAAATACAATTGCATGTTTGTGACGTTTGTTCTAGAGAACTGAAAAAATTGTCTTTCTTTTACAAGATCATTTCGCTTACCCTCTCTGCACATTTTTAAAAGGACTCCCTTGTGGTCGCTAATTCCAGGAATTACTTCACAGGCAAGAAGTTTGTCCACAGGTCTAATAAGGAAAACGTCCAGTGAAGCATTATCACGGGTCGGTTTGGTCACAACCTGTGTTAAGCCGTTCTCCCAAACCAGCTCGTTAACGAGACGTTGGGGTGGCGCCTTCAGCCCCCACATCCCCCTTCCAGGTAGCGTGCGGTAAATTTAGATCTCCCCCAAAATGACGTTTTTTCCGGTTTTCCTGGTTACGCGTGTTCTCTCTGCAAGTCTTGCCAATGGTTCATGTCCATCTTGCTGTGATCTATACGCGCCTATAATTTCCCTTTGATTTGTCGAATTTTTCTCTCGGATGTCTACACCTATGATTTCAAATTTGTCATCCACCCATGCCTCAATTGCTTCAAAGTTATCTTTTATACATATAAAAACTTCCCTACCAATGCGGTCTACTCTATCACGTCTGAATGTTAAAAAATTTTGTCTGAAGATTTCAGCGTTTAATATTTCCGCATTGAGCCATGACTCCGTACCTATCACGACATCTACATTATACGATTCTACCGGGTTCCAGAATTGAACAGTTTTATTGTAAATACTCCTGCAATTAACCTGAAAAATAACCAGAGACATACCTTCTGCATAATTCATTAATCTAATGCCGTGTTATGTATCGTTTAAGCGAAAATGGCGTTTTAGCGCTACTAAAAATGCGGCATTTGAAGCTCATTTTCACAGAAAATGTTTGAGTTTTCTAAATACTTTATTTGAAGTTATCTGAAGCACTTACACTCACAAATATAATAATTTTTACAAATTGCTAGTAATGTGCATATTAAAGATGTGAGAGATCTTTAAAAAAAATTACAATTATGTAATTTTGGAAAAAAAAAAGTCAGAATAAACTTTACGCTATACTAAAGAGTGTAGTTAGCACTATCCGTTAGAATAGTTTGAAGAAAAAATTTGCAGCCATATATGAGAAAATGGCGTATGAGCCTTTCTGAAAATGGGAAATTTTGAGCTACTTTTCACAGGAAACGCCTGTGTTTTTGAGAAACTTCACTTGACATTATTTAAAGCACATGTACTCGTAAATATAATAATGTGAAAAAATCGCCGCTAATGCAAATATTATTGACGTGAGAAATATCAGAAAAAATTTACATTTTTGTAATTTTTGAAAAAAACAACCTATAGGGCAATATGGCTTTTATGTCATCTGATAGAGTACATTTACGACTATTCCTACCGAAAGTTTAAAGAAAACATTTTAAGCCGTTTTTGAGAAAATCATGTTTTTGTATTTTTTTTAAAAATTGCGCATATTGCACGAAAATACTAAAATTTTGGAAAACATTTACATGAACTTTATGAAAGAACCCAATATGCAGAACAAATTTTATTTCAAGAAAAAATATCTATCTTAACTTGGTAGATGGAGAAAGACGGTGAAAAAATTTGAAACTTTCACAATTTTCGAAAATTCAGTGTTATCCGTGAAAATCGGACCTATGCCATGTTAATAAGTGTATTTTACTCTATTCAAACAAGAAATTTAAAAATTTTAATTCATACAAGAAAATTTCCGGGGAGCTTCATGTAAAGTACCCCCAAATTTTGAAGAATCTTTTTCAAAATCTCAATGCTTCGACTAGAATCAGATCGACCAGGGAATATCCATTTTGGAAGAAATCGTACGTATGGTTTAGGCGCTAGCAGTGTTCACAGATGGACAGACGGACGGACAGACTGACAGACGGACGTTTTCCTTTCAATGGGTTTTTCGATATCAAGGACCCACAAAAGAGAGTTTCTGGCTACCCCACGTATTAGGGGATTTTTGTTCTTAATTTAGCAAGTGGTTTTATCCACTTTTCGTTATCACGGCCAGGCAATGAATTTTTTTCCGCCGAAAATTGGCCATTTTTCCGCGCAGCATTACATAACTTTCCCTATACCATGTATATCACTCCGTGTATGCGTGCGTATACGGGAAAGCAACAAGTGACGGAGGATAAGAGGGTCTTGAAGAAAAATATATATTCCAGGCTTAATATGGAAATGGGAAAATAAGGAAGAGGGAGGGGTGTAGCTTACAAGAGTTCTCGCACGGCCACGCTATTCTACCCCAGAAATTCATATACTAAATAAAGTAAGGATATGAATGCAACCACGCACTTAATATAGGTAACAATAGATAACATTCATCAACAATATCTTCATTTTACTCTGTACTACAAAAAGTGTGAAATAAAATATTTTTAAACATTTAAATGAACAAAACTAGTTGTACTAAAACTGCACGAACTCTTGCCTTCAGTAATGGTTACGTAATACTATTTATAGCACAATTTCTCCTCGAATTAAAACATCTCGGTCGTCGTTTTTTGTAAAACTCATTTGACATCTTAGAACATTTGGTGCGAAAATGAAAACGTTTCAAATAATACATTTTTTATTGAAAAATTTTTATGAAAATATATGTCTGGAATTGAATTCATTGTATAAGGTATGCAGTGTATTCACAACAATATTTGATGAGTTCTTTAGGCTCACAATATTCTTCGTAAGCAGTATGCAATAAAGTAAAATAATTCAATTTTAATAAATAATAATATACTGATAGCGTTGGCAAACAAATGCAAATAAATCAAAAAATATATAATAGTAACTGTTAAACACTATAGTACTGCAATATTCTTGAAATACAAAAAAGTATTAGTTTATATTATCGCAAACGAAGGGCAGCCATCTTTATAGCCATCTATTGCACACAGAAAGGACGCAATTTAAAATGAAATAACATAAAATGTAATATAAAATTATTAATAAGAAAATGAAATATGAAATTATATTCAAATTACGTAACATCCAACTGCGTAGCACAATCATTCATTTTACAATCATAAAATGCAGTGAATTGGAAGCAGGCGACATATGTTGGTCGTTAAATAACACAACAAAATTCTCATATTTCCAAAAAATTAAAGAAGTCTTTATTTGAAGATCTGTTTTTGATGTACACACTTCATTCAAAGAAAATGTTTCTTTCTAATTGTAGTTGTAGAAAACTCCGAAAAAATATTGATTTTTTCAATTTTCGAAAAATCAGGGTTTTTAACCAACATCAGACTTGCACAATTTTCTTAAACGTCTTTAAGAGTATCCAACAACAAAATTTAATCCAAATCGACTGAGCTGCATTTCCTGAAATTTTGAAAATGTCCTAGGGGATGCATGTAAATTACCCCCCTCCAATTTCTGTTCCAAATTGAAGGGGCCGCGACATCAGCCAGATCGAATGAGGAATTTCAGTTTTGGATAAAATCAGCTGAACGGTTTATCCGCTAGCGTTATTCACAGATTGATGGACAGACGTTTGGCTGTCAATCGATTTGCACTATCAAGAACCCGCAAACACAGATTGTGGCTACACCAAGAATTAGGGGATTTTATTCTAAATTTAGCATTGGCGTTTATCCATTTTTCCTTTGTCTGGGCCTTGTAATAAGACTTTCTATCGACATTTCGCCGTTTGTTTTGCGCAAAATTACATAACTTTCTCTCTACGGAGGTAGCGGCTAGCAAGGAAGTAAAAATATTAAGCGACAGAACCAATAGCATTGGTTCAAGATGCCGTAACATTGACCCCAGTTTACTACGATCATGTGCACTAATAAAGTTACACGAAGTAAATCGATTCAAGAGAAAACAATCTTAACAGAAGATCATCGGAAATTGGAATCAATCTTATGAATGAAACATTCATGTTAGAAGACTATTGGTGTTGTAGAATTGGCTATTTGGAAGAGAAATACACGAAAATATCTGAATTCATGAATATTTGAAAACTATGTACTTAACCCTTTCAGACCCGACTATTTTTTAGATATGAAATAATTTTTTAACACTTTTTTGGGCTATTTGTGACTCATTTAACAGTCCTATCAATATTTTAGTTTTTGGACTTTTTTCTAAAAAAAATTGTGGCTACAATTGTGTACATTGGTCTCAAACGTTGCGATACATGAAACAGCATCATTGAAGGAGGTATATTCGGTTAGTGAAATAAATATTGAGAATAGATTTTTCTAATTATTTTTTATTAACAAAATTGATATAAAGAACTGAAAATTTTCATTTTTAAGATGAAATTCCCTGAACAAACAGGCAGAGATGAAGTTTGCATTTTTCACATATAATTCTTGATCTTCCAATGCAACCTGGAAACTTACATCTCAAGGGAAGTGTCCCATTATCGTGAAGGGGAAAGTGGCCAACACAATCAAATCTTCTGCTGGCCTTCTTTCTTGCATTTTTTTCCGACTTGGCGGAAATGAAGTTGGAGAAGATACCGGCCTGCCCCGTTTCGCTTCAATTTTTTCCCATACAAGATGAGACCTTCCGTCCCTCTCATTCGAAATTCAAGGAGGTCCAGTATTTTACTTTAAGGTATTTTCAGTTTCTCCGCATCTTTTCTGTATTCTAACCAGTTCTGTGTAATTGCAAAATCAATTCCATGAAAAACCATTCTTAGTGTCCAGTTTTTCGATTTAATGAAAATCCTGTAGTGGCTAATTAGCTGATCAAATAAATCAACCTCTACAATTGATTGTACATCTTTACAATTTCTGGTCTTTGCACTGTTACATATTTATTTTCTTTCTTGCTCCAACGGTTCACATGATCAACTGTTCCTTCTCCCACAAAATTTGAACCCAATACAATGAGCCTGTTATCCACCCATTTCACTAATGCAACATCATCAGTGCTACATATCTCTTCTGAATAACACCTTGGTTTTTTCATCGCTTCCTTATCTGGAATTAATGGTGGTTTACGAAATCTGCATACTCTAACAGTACCTGCAGATGCTATTTCTTTTTGTTTTAGAGCCTGAAATAATTTATAAGATGAAAAATAATTGTCAAAAATTAATTTGTGACCCTTTGCATGATTTAACCTTTCTGCGAGTTGCAAAACTACAGTTGGACCTTGACCAAATACATGTAACAAATTGCTATGGAATTCCGTAGAGTTCCCTTGATACAAAATGAAGTCATATGCCTGCCCGCTTTTTCCACAAAGCATGAACATCTTGATTCCCCAACGCGTTGGTTTCCCTTTTACGTATTGCTTGATACTTAGTAGACCCTTGAAAGGAATCATTGACTCATCAACTGCTAAATATTCTTCAGCATCCAATTCTAAACACCGTTTGCGTATAGCTTCATAAATGGGTCTAACTTTCACAAATTTATCCTTGTTATCTTTGAGGATTTTTAAATTATCAACTAAATGATTGGTTCTTAGTTGAAAAAAATCTATCTGTTGACATGTTTTCAAGAAACATTTGTATTTTGAAAGTAGTATTCCAGAACATCCGAACTCTAGGAAATTTCATCGTTCCTATTGAAATGTGAAGAGCTAACAAAATTTCAATTTCCTCTTTAGATGTCTGCCTGAAATTAATTCCCTTTTGCAAAGCGTAAATATTTGTTTTTTCTGCCATGTCACAAGTCAAGTAATCAGGAATATACTTTTTGAAGTAAACAATTGGTGCTAAAATTTCCACATCACCCATGTCTTGCGATTCCCATGATCCAAACGTAACAGAAATTGGTTGATTATTCCACTGGATTTTATTCTTTTCTGTCAGTGTATAATTTGCATTGTCTGATAGGTCAGAATCATCTGGATTACCGCCTTCAATTTCATCAGTATTCTCATGTAATTCCCCAAGAAAAGTCAAATCTTCATTACCTTTTTTTATTTCATCAGCGCCAACTCGAAGTGGATGACTAGCAATAAAAAAACAGTAGCAGCAGAGACAACGTTATCACAATCATCATCATCGAAAGACAAATCTAAATCAGAAACATCTTCATTCATAAGAAGTTCCAAAATTTTTGAACTATCTTTTTCTGTATGAAACGTCTCCTTATCACACATTTTAGTGCAAACGTCGAAAGTCTGAAATGATTCAATAATTAAAAACATCAAAAGAACGCAAAACGCTACACATTAAATTACCAGGAGCAATAATATTTGAAACTAATACAAATATAAAACGTACTTGCTTTGAGACCTGGTGGATACAATTGTGTCCATCAACTTTCGGAACAATTAGCACATGTACTGAACTGTCTTTCTCGACATATTTTATTCAGATAGTTCAAAGATACTTCCTAGAATTCGTATCTATAATCTCACAATTCAATGATAATGAATTAATGAATTACATGGAAAAAATATCAATATTTCGATCAATGTGTTTCCTGTACGAGACGACGTGCGCAACCAACAATGATATAACAAGCAACAATGACTAAGAAGACAGTTTTAATAATAAATATCACAAAACAATAAACCATCTGAACAAAATCAGGTGTCAAAATTGTTGTTACGAAGTTTAGTCTCCTGCTACGAATTAAAGAAAATCATGTATATAATTGTAGCCACCAGATCTGAAACGGTTAACTACGTCGCATAAATAATTAATGGTGCTGCAGAATGTCACAGATTTACCCGTATTAGCTCTATATCCTTGGGTCTGGGCTAGGTACTCTCGCCACATACTCTTGCCAGCAGCCATCTATCGCCGCCCAAAGTACATTTTTTTGACGTTTTCTCAATTTTTCGGTTTCCTAATGATAGAACCGAAATATTAATTTTAAAATATTAAAGAACAGTAAAACCTCGTCCTAAATGGCAATTTTCTTTGAAAAATTTGGAGCAGTTTAAAAAAATGATGTTTAAGTGCTGCTAAAAATGTAAAATTTGGAGGTCTTTGTCACAAAACATTTGAGTTTTCGAAAAATTTCATTTAAAGTCATTTGAAGCACTCACATTCACAAATACAATAGTGTTCACAAGTTGTTGGAAATGTGCATATTAGAGGTGTGAGAGATCTTTATAAAACATTACCTTTATGTAATTTTTGCAAAAACAAAAAATACCTCAAATTGAAATTCACGTCATATTAAAGAGAGCAATGAGTACTATTGGTACGAAAAGTTTGAAGAAAAAATTTGGAACAATTCATGAGAAAATGGCGTTTGAGTCTTTCTAAAAATGCGAAATCTTGAGGTAGTTTTCACAGAAAACGTTTGGGTTCTCGAGAAACTTTACTAGACGTTATTTAAAGCAAGAGTACTGGTAAATACAATAATGTGAACGTTTTACTGTTAGGACGTTTTACTGTTCTTTAATATTTTAAAATTAATATTTCCATTCTATCATTAGGAAACCGAAAAATTAAGGAAATGTCAAAAAATGCACTTTGGTCGGCGATAGATGGTACCTGGCAGGAGTATGTGTCAATTCCGAAAAGCTAGGCGAGACTCAAAGAAACGTAAAACTAATACAGGTTATTTAAAGAAAAAAATTGAAGTCGTTTTGAGAAAATTTTGAAAATGTCCGAGGGGCTTCATGTAATGTACCTCCCAATTTTGAAGAAAGTTTTTAAAAATCGCGCTTCTTGAGTGGACGGGTACTTTTTTCGGTATTAAGGAGCTACAAAACAGGGATTCTGGGTACACCACGTGCTTGGGGATTTTTCTTCTTCTTAATTAGCATCTGGATTTATCCACTTTTTCGTTACTTTGTCGGCCTGGCAGCGAATTTTTTTCTGGACGAAATTCGCCATTTTTTCGTGCAGCTTTACATAACTTTTCCTATACTACGTGTATTACTCCGTATATATGTACATATACGTACTCCGTATATACGTACAACGGCGCCTAAACCAGCGGTGAGGCTTGGCAGAACAGTCTCTGCTTCATCTTCTGTGGCGGTGACGGCGACAACAACGGCGGTGGCGGCGGCGGCGACGGTGGCGACGGCGGCGGAGGCGGTGGTGACGGCGGCGGCGGCGGACACTGCGACGACTACAACTACTTCGATTACGACTTCGACGACGGCGACGGAGATGGCAACATCAATGTAGGACACTTTAATACTTGGTGACTCGATAGTGCGTCATGTGGGGAAGGGGCAACACATTAAAGTGCGCTGTTTTCCGGGAATACGAGTGGAGCAGATGAAGGGGCAAATCGGAAAATGTAATGTGGTTAACTCTAAAACTATTATTTTACACGTGGGGTCAAACAATATCAAAAAATGTAAGTCATTTCACCACCTCTTGGGTGACATTTATGACCTCGCAGTTACTGCAAAATTAAGATTTCCGAGTGCTCGTATTGTTCTGAGCGGAGTGCTCTTCCGCCGGGACGTATGGCCTCGGAAAATCAGGCGGGTTAACCGCGATATGGAGTGGGTGGCACAGAGACTAGGGCTACTCTTTGTAGATCCAAACGGATGGGTAAATGAGAGTGGACTCGGTCGTGACGGCGTGCACTTGAACCGCAAAGGTGTCGCCGAGCTCAGTGGGCTCTTCACTAGAGTTGCCGGGTTTTGCAGCGCACCAGGGCAAAACCATTGACAAGATGGACGCACAGCGGTGTTGCCCTTTTCTCCTGTGACAGTGGAGAGGGAGGGAGGGCATTCTTCAAGGAAGGAAATTTTAGTGTCGGCGACAACGTGGTCGGATGCGGCGGCGGCGGCAGCGGCGGCGGCAACGGTGGAGGCAGTGGCGGAGACAACGGGAGAGGCAGCGCTGGCGGCAACGGTTACGGCGGCGTCAGCGATTAGAAAGTGTACGGGAGGAAGAGCTTTGCAGGGGGGCACGTTGCAAAGTGAAGGGAAGCGGCCAAAGCGAGATTCATTTTCCGAGAAAGGATTAAGGGTGAGTAAGGGAGCTCTGAAGCTGTTGCAGGTAAACTGCCGAAGTGTTGTTAATAAGGAAATTCAACTTTGGAACTTAATTGAGGCATGTGATGCTGACGTAGTGATCGGTACGGAGTCATGGCTTACTGAAGAAATATTAGATTCAGAAATTTGTCGAAACTATTATAAAATATTTCGCCGGGATAGGGAAACTAGAGGCGGGGGGGTCTTTATTTTAGTTAAATCACATATAAACGCGAACTTGAAATGGAAAAGCATTGACTATGAAATGATAGGAGTAGATATAAACGTAGAGAACGCGCAAACAATAGATCTTATTGCATGTTATAGGCCACCAAACGGTAATTATTCCATTCTTGAGAATATTCTCGAATTGGCGGAAACTTTGAATGGAACCTGTAATCCGATTATTATTGGGGGTGACTTAAATTTAAGCGATATTAATTGGCAAGGTGAAGTATGCGATAGAAAAATACAATTAATAATAAATAAACTAGTTTGGGATGCAGGAATGACGCAAGTTGTTGACAAGTCAACGCGTCAAAATTCTATGTTAGATATTTTTCTCATTAGACCGATAGACATGTTATACTATTGCGATGTTATTCAGGGAATAAGTGACCACAATGCCGTAGTTCTTGAAATAAATGCTACTATTTCAAGGGCAAATGATAAAATCGGTAATATAATTTGGCAATATCGTAAAGCTGACATAAATGGACTGCAACATTTCTTAAAACTGAACTACGCGGTTTTCGAAAAGTTAGGTGGAGGATTGGAAGACATATGGAAAAAATTCAAAGAAATGACAATGTTCGTTCGACAATGTTTCGTTCCCTTTAAGTACTTAAAAAAGAATTCAGACCCAGAGTATTATAACACGGAAATTCGCAAATTGAAGAGAAAAATGAGAAAAGCGTATAACAATAGGCATCGCAGCGAGACACATTTACAGAAATTCCGACAAATTAGGAAAGTAGTAGAAAATAAAAAGAAAACTGCGCAAGAATCATATCTTAAGTTAATTTTAGATGATAACGAAAATGCTTGGGCAAAGTTCTTTAACTATGTACGTCACCGTCGAGGTAAACAGGAGGAGACACCTCCTGTAAGATGGAATAACGTAGATATCGTAGATGATGAAGGGAAAGCCAATGTATTTAATAATTATTTCTGTTCCGTATACAAACAAAAAGCTAACCAAATTATTATAGGGCACAACAACGTGGATCATGTATTCAAAATTGATCAAAGGGAAATACGTTCACAAGTGAAGAAAATGAAAAACTGTAAGTCTTGCGGTCCGGATGGTATTACATCCGATATGCTAAAGATAGCAGGGGAGACAATAATACCATATTTGGTCAGACTTTTCAATGTATCAATCAACAATGAAAGTGTACCGGATGATTGGAAATCTGCTTTTATAGTGCCAATTTTTAAAAAATGGACAAAAATGTGAAGTGCAAAATTATAGGCCAGTTAGTCTTACGTCAGTAGTCTGTAAATTGTTTGAAAAATTATTATCTAATTCGATTAGAAATCATTTGGATCAGACAGAATGATTTTTTCGCGGGCAGCATGGCTTTAGAAATGGCTTTTCTTGTGAAAGTCAAATTATTTCCCTTACTCAAGACTTGTCTGAAGTAATTGATTTAGGGGGAAGAGTGGATGCAATAGTTATTGATTTTGCCAAAGCGTTTGATGTAGTACCGCATGACATACTGATATTGAAACTTATTGATGCTAAAATTGACAGGCGAGTAATAGCATGGATAAGTGAATTTCTTCGCGATAGAAATCAAAAGGTTCGAATTGGACAGCATTTATCGGAAAAGGGTAACATTACTTCAGGAGTCCCTCAGGGCAGTGTCATTGGCCCACTGTTATTTCTTATCTTTGTAAATGATGTATCGCAAAATATAACGTCAAAAATTCGACTCTTTGCCGACGACTGTATATTATATAGGGAAATTACAGAACAGCACGATATGATTCAACTACAGGAAGATTTAAATAAGATTAATGATTGGGCAAGAGTCAATAAAATGACTGTAAATGGAAATAAAAGTAAAGCGATCACATTTTGTAGGGCCAGAGACTTTCATACATTGCCTTATCAGCTAGGTAATGACGTAGTTCCGCGAGTCTCAAACTGTAAATACCTTGGCATCCTCCTGGATAGCAAGTTGGGATGGGAGAAACAAACTAACTACGTAGTGGGTAAAGCTTGGAGGTCTTTGCATTTCGTCATGAGAAATCTTAAAAAATGCAATACGAAAGCAAAAGAAATCGCGGATACCTCGCTTGTCAGGTCAGTAATGGAATATGGAGCTAGTTGTTGGGATCCGTACAGAATAGGACTTAAGAAGAGCTTAGAGAGGATACAAAATAGAGCGGCAAAATACACTTTTCGGAGGAACATACCTGCACGTTGGAAATCGTTAGAACATCGGAGTAAAAGGGCTCGACTTTGCGTAATGTACAAATCTTACATTGGTGGCTCTGCGTGGCAGGAAATACGGGGAAGGCTAGATAAACCAGATTATTTTAATAGATTTGATCATAAATATAAAATTAGAACTAGAATTCAAAGAACGGACGTAGGCAAATTCTCCTTTGTAAACAGAACAATCGTAGATTGGAACGATTTGCCTGCGACAGAATTTGAGCCCTTTCATTGCTCAGCGCGTGGTTTTAGAAAAAAAGTATAGGAAATTAATCAATAGAGTGAAAACGTGCAGTGAAGTGAAGTGAAGTGAAGTGAAAGGTGCGATTATGGGTAGTAAACTAAAAAGTATTGAGCTATTAGTATTTAGGTAAAGTTTTATGAGGTGCAGTGACGTGAAGTGAGGTGCAGTGAGGTGATTTCATTTCGTAGTTTATTTCGCTAATCTTCAGCGTCTTTTATAGGCTATTCTGACAAAAGTTGGTATTTATTGATTGATGTTAACGAGTGTTTTACGTGTTAGAAATGTAAAAATTATTATAAGTATTGTATATTATTATGTTGTAGGTAAAAGTGATTATCCATATTTGTCTGAATATGATTGTGGGTGAATACGTGTAGGATGGTGTGTATGCGAGTGTTCCTTTGTCTTTGTATGGTATGTATGTAAGCGTGTATGTTTGTATGTATGAATGTTGGTGTGATATGTAAGTAAGTTTATTTACTTAAATGATAGTGTATATGTAGTTTCATTTGCTGTATATGTATAGATATGTAAATGCAGTTGCATGTTCTAGGTAATGAAGAAGATAATTTGTTTGTTTTTTATATTGATTTTTATATATTGTTTTTATAGTTAATTGTGTTTTGTAATTTTAATGTACTTTTGTGTTCTGTATTCTGCCACCGGGCAACATCAGCCCAATCGTAGAATAAACCTTATCTATATACGGGACAATTGTTATACTAATATATAAAGACAGACGTCTCTAGACTTACAGCGCGATAATTCCTGAATATAGTAAACCAATACTGACGAAACGTTTGTGCTAGCTTCCTTTAAAGGTCAGGAGTACTATAGGCTGTGATTTGCAACCATAAACCTTAACATATTCACAAAATAATTACTTTTCTGGGCATTTTTGGGCTAGCATTACATAATAGATTCCTGAGTGCATCGACAACCATAGTTAAGCTACGCGCCACCTGAGGATGACAACTGACTCTACGATTGGGTTCATCAATATACAGAATTGCGTGTATCACTAGGTGAAGACTGTTGATTTTATTTTCAATTGTTTAATGAGAAATGTTTATATTTATTAATGATTCTGTTTTTCTTCACTCTATAAAACTAACTTGGAAATATATTTTAATTGCGTTTAGGTGTAAATGTATTAAGTGAACAAGGGAGAAGTATACATAGTCGTATATGAAATGTTTGGGAAACGACATTTTGCTGATGGATGATTCATATTTTAAAATGGTATGAATGGACACATGTATTTTTAATGAAATAGTTATGGGATTAGTTGTAGTACATTATGTACAAATATTACGTATTTCCGAGTTCAACGAGCCAAATGAAAGTTACGTTTTGGGCTGAAACTATTGACGGATGAATTTTTGTAGGAAAGTTATTGTAGTGTAGAAATCAAACCCCTGGCTGCTGAAGGAATGATGATTTAAATTGATGAATGTTCGGTAAGTTCGGTTCGGTTTAATTAAAGTAAAAGAGTAGCGAGATAGGGAAGAAATTGAATGTGTGTGAAACACTGTTTTTCTAGGTTGTTGAGAGTGGAACAAAAGAGGCTTTATTATAACAGAAAACCTTTGTTCCAGCCGGTATCCACTGTTTGTTATCGAATTTTTGTAGATACTAATTATTGTCTTCGTGGTTAATGCCACATTTACGTGAGCCACAAGTACCCTAAAACGTATACTCAAGTTCAATTGAAAGCACTTTATTTGCATTTCAATTGCTTCGGAGTGCGGTCAACGATTAAATTTATTAACATTGTTTATAACGAAATAAGAAAAAACATGAAAAAGAACAAGTTTTACGATATGGCAACTGAAAGTACAGGAAATATATCTAAAATTCTACAAAAATAATATGTTAATGATTGTATTTATTTTATGTTTAATTTGACTATTTTTAGATACATAGTGAGTGAAGTTTGAGGGTAGGAACTCCAATTGAAAAAATATGAACATTTTTATTGAGACAGGGAGGAAGACAAAGTATTTCGAGGTGGGAGCAAGACAGAGAGAGGTTGGGCAAGACGGAACGGGGATAAAATAGAAGGATACAAGAAGGCTCCGCGGCGGGGCGAGAAAGGATGGAATGCCTCTTCCTGTCTCATAATTTATTGTGACTATTTCACTCATGTCTGTCCGCGTGGTAAGTAGCCAATGGTAAGCAAGGATATATTCAAATTAAACCAATCCTAGATGTTTATCGCCATCAGCTTGTTTACCTTTTTTTATCGCTGTAAAACCTTTGTTTACCTTTTTAAGATAACGATAGCAATTGTTTGAGATACGTAATAGGTTATGAGCATCATAAGTATCATAAAAATGTCTCGTTTTGGGAAAACTTCAAGTTCTGAAATAGATTATATGATTAGAGATGAAGTGCATACAAACAGTAAAAGAAATAGAGATAGTGTTTGGAAGCAATTTGAAGAGTTTTGTAAGAAAAGGAACTACGAATTAACAGCATTAACTTCAAATGCAGAAATTGCAAATATCTTGAAAGATTGGGCTGTAAATATGCGAGGACTAGATGGGCAAGAGTATAAGGAATATAGTGTGAAAACTTTATGGAATGTTACTGCGAAAATGATCCAGGAAAAGTATTTCAATGAATAGAAACGTGTATTCAATCTTTTGAAGACATTGAGTTTAAAGGTGCCAGAGATGCAAAAAACAGAAAAAGGAAACAACTTCAAAATATACCAGACAAGAGAAAGGTAAGTTCAGTAGCTTTGGATACCACAGAATACAACGCAATTGTGCATTCTTGTGATGAAACGACTCTTGCTCGGTTACAAATAAATTTTTTTCACATTGCTTCACTGGAATTAGCATGGCGTGGGGGAGAGGCAGTGAAGTGCTTAACACATTTTTTTCAAGAAGAAATTAAAAACGATGGTACTCCAAAGGGAAGGATTGCCTATAACCCCGTTTTCTCCAAACGTGTCAAGGTGGTAATAAAAAATTAATTGATACGAAATGGCTTACACCAAACTCCGCAAATCCTAGCAGGTGCCCTGTACGTTTGTATAAACTCCTTATGAGCAAAAGAACCCCCAAAATTAAAACAGACAGATTTTTTCTGACACCTAATCCCTTCTATAATAAAACTGGAAGCTGGTACAAAAATTCATCCATCGGAATTAATGAAATTTCCAATTGGATGAAAACATCTGCCCAGAAAGCCGGTCTAGGTATAAAATAAAAAAAATACAAATCATTCTAGTCGTTCTACAATTGTAACGCATATGGTAGAAGCAGGTATTCAAAAACAGGAGATACTGAAGTAACAGGACATTCCACCACTACAGCACTGAAGCCATATCTTCAAAATAATGCACAACATCATTCCAGAATACTAGGAAAAATAAGGAATCCTAAAATGCTATATCACCTTCTACATCTTCCAATACCAGCATGGAAGCCCAAGACTTAGAAAATTCAAAGTCATAATTTTACTAATTGCGTGTTTAATAATTGTTCTTTTTAGTATGTTTGTTCGAATCTTTCTTCAAGTTTTGTTATCTTAAAATTAAAATTTAATTAAAATCATTTTCTGCATTAAACTGTTATTCATATTTTCCTTGAATATATGTTATTCCAGGAGGCAGTGATAAGTCAGAGCTGAATGAAAGTTTCCAATTTTTCGGTAGTAATTTTGAGAAATACTTATCTTTTTCGTAATTCCTGTAATTTAAATTATTCTTTCGATTTATATAATGTGTTTATTCGTGAAATAGTCACACTAAATATCACTCGAAGTGCTGTGATATTACTTATGACTATTTCACTCATGTCTGTCCGCGTCGTAAGTAGCCAATGCTAAGCAAGGATATATTCAAATTAAACCAATCCCAGATGTTTATCGCCATCAGCTTGTTTACCTTTTTTTATCGCTGTAAAACCTTTGTTTACCTTTTTAAGATAACGATAGCAATTGTTTCAGCTCCAAAACACCTTGAGTGTATCAATATAATTTTAAAATGTATCATTTTGGTCATGTTTAAAACTCTGAAATAAAATCTAATATTAAAAATTCAGTGACGAAAAACAGAGAAAGCGTGTGGAAGCAATTTCAAGAATTTTGTGAAGAAAGAAAATACAAATGGACACCACATACTATAAATGAGGAATTTGCCCATTTAGGTAATTAATATGCGAAGATTAGATGGTGAATAGTACAAAGAATATGCTATCAAAACAATGTAGAACGTTACATCAAATTTTATTCAGGAAAATACTTTAATGAGTGCACACGTGTGTTCAATCCATTCGAAATCGACGAATTCCGCTGCTAATTCATCTTGTACATCTTCCATTTCAAATACTTCCACGGAAGGGCAAGACTTGGAAAACAACTTCCTACATTTTTAATGATTGTTCTTTTAATAAATGTTCTTTTAAGTAGCCTTGTAATAATTGTTTTTCGAAAGTTTTATTACCATAAAATTGAAACATACTTAAAATCATTTTCTGCATTAAACTGTTATTCAAATGTTACTTGATTATAAGTTATTCCAGGAGGCTGTGATAAGTCGAGGCTGAATGAAAGGTTTTCCTTTTTCGGTTGTAATTTTGAGTAATATTTCCCTTTTTTGTAATTCCTGTTATTTAAATTATCCTTTCCAATCATGTAATGTGTTTATTCGTGAAATAGTCACACTAAATATCACTCGAAGTGCTGTGCTAGCCGGTAAATTCACTCGTTGCTACGCGAGTCGTGAATTTACCGGCTAGCACAGCACTTCTCGTGATATTACTTATGATAAATACGCCAGCAACGCGGGGTACTTCAGCTAGTGAGTGGATAAATCCAGCTAAATTAAGGGGGGGAAATCTCCTAACACGCAGTGTCCCTTTTTTTATGAGTCCTTGATGCCGAAAAACCAATTGAAAGCAAAACGTCCGTCTGTCCGTCTCTCTGCCTGTCTGTCCGTCCGTCCGTCTGTCCTTCTGTCCGGTGTATGTCAACAACACTACCGCCTAAACTATGCATACGATACTTTCCAGATTGAAGAAACCGCTGCCTAAATTGAGTCAAAGCTGTGAGATTTTGAAAAACATTAATTAATTTTTGGGGGTACTCTTTATGAAGCCCTCCGGACATTTTCAAAATTTTCTAAAAAGCCACTACAAATTGTTACTACACATTTCTTATAATAATAGACTAAAATATACTCATTATTGTAGCATGAGTCTGATTTTCACAGTTAACTCTGAATTTTCGAAAATTGCAAATGTTTGAATTTTATTCGGCGTCTTCCTTCAACTACAAATTTGCTGATAGAGATTTTTCTTTCCTATAGAATTTGTTCTCCGAAGTCAGTTCTTCCTTTAACGCTCGAGCGGTCGCATTGGTTGACTGAGTCAACCACTCGCCGTTTTTTGTTCCAAGAATCTAATCGCTCATTGTTGCGCAACTGAAACTTTGAGTATCTTTTAATTGCATTGTTAATATTCTCAAGTAGAGTTTTCAAGTGCGCAGAAGCGTTGTATTTGTAAATAAGTAAAATTATTTTCATCCCTGCGTACGCTGGTTGACGGAGTTCACTACGCGACTGGTAATGTAAGTATAATTTACGTTCTGTCAATTAGTTAGTTGTTTAAAAAACACACGCACACATTGTGACTAGCCGTATGGGTCGGTCGTTGGGAATTCGTGGGAAAGTGGCTCTTTTCTTGAAATTTCAGAAAAATAAACACAAAGCCGTTTTCACAGAACAACATTTAATTAAATATGCTTTGATGGCAAAACACAAAAATACAGTATGACAGCAACATTGGCCATAGAATTAAAAAAACAAGCAAAAACCCTTGATCATTACCAAAAAATGCTTTGGAAAGGATAATTAACTGCAAAATATGAATTTCAAATATGCATTACTAAAAATCCTATCAATGTCTTCTGAGACAAACAAAAAGAAAATGAATTGGCATTCAATAAAGTGAATAAAAGATATCTCTTGAGAGATGAGTGCGCACGAAATTACTTTACAGGAAAATATCACCGGTATTTCAGGCGTAAAGTGCCGTGGTGCTTTCAGTTTACAGAAATTGCAGTTAACCATCCACCCACATATACTGCATAAACACTCTTTAGTAGATTCTTTGCAAAGAATTCACTGGAATTACCATAGAATATTTCACATACAATTGGAATGAATACATATTTTTTTTAAAGAAAACACGAAATGTTATCAAAAGTTGCTTGAAACAAACTACACGTGTTCATTTATCACAATGGAAATGAATAAATAGTTTTAAGAACAGGAAATGTTACCACAAATTGCATGAAACAAACTACACGTGTTCATTTATTACAATTGAAATGAATAAATGGTTTCAAGAACACTAAATGTTACCACAAATTGCATGAAACAAACTACACGTGTTCATTTATTACAATTGAAATGAATAAATAGTTTTAAGAACACGAAATGTTACCACAAATTGCATGAAACACATTACACGTGTTCATTTATCACAAAAACTGCACTCGCGTATTAATGAAACAAGTTTCTTTCACAAATCAATGCGGTTCCCCTCTAAGAAAGGCACATTACTTCTGATGTCTCTTAAAAAAAAGATAGTTCACAATAACCATGGAAATACCAATGGAATGGGTATGCCGGTCAATGTGCAAAAATGTTAATGGTAATAGACTTTGATAGTGAACTACAGGGATAATCCACCAAACTGTATTCTATGGTCAAATAGTTTCCACTCCTTACTACTTTTTTTATCACGTCCTATTCAAAATTATATTATCTGGAACACCGACCTGAATCCAGTGGCCGTGGCGTTCGCCACTAGCGCAAAACTCCCAAGCGAAGAAATGTGCCGGCGCACGTACTATCGTAGGCCTCGGCTCGTGCTCACAGCAATCTCTTGCTCCTCGCTTACGTGAGTTCACGACCAGACTAGTTGCGTACAACCTGCCGCTCCGAGTTCCAAAAACGTTCTGAGGCAGATCTAACGGACCTCTTCCCCGTGTAGGGCGGCGGCTCACCCCACTTGCCTCCCCTCCAGCGACCGCAGAAAAGGCGACAAGGTCGACGTCGCGACCGCGTGAGGGCGCAGCGGGTCCCGCAGACGAATGTATTTACTCTTGCCAATTTATAAGCGTTCCTGAGCGGATTCAGGACCGCTACAACATACTCATTACAATACTTATAAAGACCTTGAATTTTACTAAGAAATACATCACTCAGATGTGGATGATAAAGCTATTTAAAGACTTTTATAGGACAAAATTTAAAGAATAAATTGATTTGAAGGAAATTGGAGATTATTGGAGATTTGGAGATTCCTTATTGGAGATTCCAGCGATTAAGCCGACGCAGATGATGAATTCGATTGGTCAAATCGCGAGAACGAATAAATACAGGTAATTGATCACAATACGGATTTGGAGCTAGGATACGAAACTTCGGAGTGGAATAACAGTGAAAGTGGAGGTGATGAAAGTGATTTGTTTATTGAAAAAAATGGAGTAATACAAAATTGAAAAACAAGACAAATGCCTCCAGAATTCCTTCCAAAGAAAGCCAGGGTACTTCTTTCATCCTTATTTTGGCTTCCAAAAAGAAGACAATAGTATCATATGTACCAAAAAAAATCAGTTATATTGCTATCTACCATGCACAACGATAGGAATCTTGATGAAGATACTAAAAAACAGATATTACTTGGACAACAATATGTCAAAGGGATGTCAACACTCTCGACGAAATGCGAAGCAATTATTTGTTGAGAAAGTGACCAGAAGATGGACCATGGCTGTATGGTTTGCATTGCTCAACTGGAAGCATATCTCGAATAAATGGCCAAATTATATTTCAATCAAATCCATATGTCAAAAGAAGGTTATTTTTAAAACTACTTTCAAAGAAATTAATGGTAGGCCATCCCAGTAACCGATCGTAAATTCCAACATTACCAATTGACATCAAAACATTTTGCTGACATTTACAACTGTCAAGGCGGCGATATAGCTCCTTTTTCAGATTTGGGTTATTGTTCAATTTTTTGGGAGAGCGATCATCGGTTTTGGTTTCGGCGAGACGAAACGTTAGGGTATGCTCGTTCGCTCGTTCGATCTCTGAAAAGACACAGTGTACCCCTCTTATTAGAAGATAGTATAAATAAATAAGCAATCAGGGAATAAATCGTTCAACCTCTTACCTCAGTCTCACGTGAAAAGCAATGCCTTCTTTTAATCTGTATTCCACAAAATTTCACTCATGCATTCACAGCGCTTCCCGCGGCAAAATGGTTGCTCTTTGAAATGTTTCATAAAAGGCGACAAGTTATACCAACCTTGCTAAGTTAAACTGTTCTCATGGAACGTTAATGTGAGCGCACTGAAGCTCGTTCACTGGGCGGAGCGACTACTTTGAAAAACTTGTTTTGTCGTTTGAATTTGTGTTTCAATGCTGTCATTGGTTAAAAAAACGGAAATCTAGTGTGTCTAAGTAAATTTCTCTGCACAAGTGCTTGGGAATGGAGGCCGGCCGGTGCTACTCTCTTGCGACGAGAGATGGAACTATTACGAAAAAAACTCTACGTCGAATGCTAACAAAGAAATCGTATATTTCCGCGCTTTTTGCCACCTGTACGCGGATTTGGAGGGAATTTTTGGGAGGGAGGGGATTTGGAGGGAAGTCCGACGCGGTACGTTCAAAATGCAAATTCTGAGCTAGTAATAAAGGGCCAAAGATTGTTATTAAAACCAATCTCCCGCCACGGCGCCAAATATGAATCCATTTTCGATGCATATGTGCCAACAACAACAGAAAATCGCGAAATTCAAGAGGAACTCATAAACAAAAGAAGGAGCAGATCTGTACAAGAAAAGAAAATACTGTAAGTACTATTAGACGCTCCTAGTGCCATTTTTTGATTGCAAAAAACTTTCTTCCATTGTTTGCCAAACTTTTTTGAATAATAATCTGGTTAATACACAAGAGAATAATGAGTAATATGTTTAATAACTTAAAAATTAAATCATATATTCTCAAGTTGAAAAACAATTTAATTTCATTCTCCAATGCATGCATATTCCGCCCATATTTTTTAAATCAATAAATATAAAAAAAATGTTAACAACTGGTGTTACATTTTGTAGAAATTCCATGTTTAGTGAATTGATGCCTTCTCAATAATTAATTAAACAATTATTTGAAAAATGTGTACATGGGAGTCGATGGTTGACGGAGTCAGCCACGCGACCGGCCATGTTCCGCAAAGAAGCGCCACCGCCCGAGGGCTAAGGCCTTGTATATTTTCTTGAAAATTTCAGTGGTTATTGCGCAATATTGCGGGCTATATGTGCAATTTAAAAAAATACAAAAACAAGATTTTCTCAAAAACGCCTCCAGAATTTTTCTTTAAACTGTTGGTAGGGAGAGTGCTAAATAAACTCTTTGAGATGACATGAACCCCACATTGCTCTATTATTTTGTTTTATCAAGTACTAAAAAAATTTAATTTTTTTGACTTGCCTCTCACGTCGGTAATATTTATATTAGCGTCGATTTGTTCACATTACTATATAATTAGTAAGTGTGCTTTAATTAATGCCAAATAAAGTTTCTCGAAAACAACCGTTTTCTGTGGAAACTAGCTCGCACTTCTGCATTTTCAGAAACGCTCAAACGTCATTTTCTCATAAATCTGCAAATATTTTCTTCAAACTTTTGAATCCGATAGTTCTATCTGCACTCCTTAATATGACGTTCAGTTCAATTTAAAGTTTTGTTTTTGTTTTGAAAAAATTACATAATTGTAATTCTTTTGAAAGATCTCTCACACCGTTATTATGAACATTTCCAGTAATTTGTAAACACTATTGTATTTATAAGTTAAAGTGCTTCAAACTACTTTCAGTTACGTTTTTTAAAACTGAAAAGTTTTCTGTGAAAAAGAGCTTCAAATTTAGTAGCGCTTAGCATTAGTAGCGTAGCATTATTAGTAGCGCTTAAAAGTCTTATTCTCAAAAACTCTTAATTCTTAATTTTTAAAAGAAAATTGCCGTTTAGGACGAAGTTTTTGTGTTTTTTAATATTTTAAAATTAATACTTCCATTATAGCATTAGGAAACCTAAAATTAGGAAAATGTCAAAAAAATGTGCTTTCTGCGGCGGTAGATTAAAGCTGGCAAGAAAGAGTATGTTGCAGCCCAGATCCAAGGAAATAGAAAACTAATCCGGGAGAGTCTGTGGCGTTCTGTACCTTGTGTCACTTGTGTACTATATTCCTGGAAAAATAACTCCGAAACACACACCATCACTTCTCACATTCTATATGCAACTCTGTTAATCTAAACTGTTAATTTAGTAGGTAGGAATTTGATTAATCATACCAGTCAAAATTGTCCTAATCCGGCCAACTTTGAAATGGAATTAATCTGAGACATCCGGAGTAAAAATGGTACATAAATATACAAAATATTTGAGCATAAATATTCAGAATTGTGTGCTAGGCTAGTACTGTAATGATTCGTGTCCTTACATAAAGAAAGTCATCGAAGATGAAGATGAGTGTAGAAGGCGAACACTTTAGTGTGATAGCGTATTTTAGCGAATTTGACAAATGACTGCAGAATGGCGTATGGACATTTTTGTGTATCACGACGTCGCGATAAATAAATACAATTTCAAGATCGTGCATAGTTTGCAGGAAAATTGAGAACATTTTTGTATGTGGGCGCACATAGTTCATAAGCGGCGAGTGAATGTGTTGCAGAACGTGTCAAAAAGGCAGTTGACGGACTATCTCTGGTGCAAGTGAGTTAAAAATTACGAATTTTAGAACTGAACAATGTAAACATTTTATGTTTTGCACGAATCAACAATTCGAAGGGAAATTTTAAGAATTTTAGGTAAATACAACTAATTAAGGGAACGTACATTGAATGTTAATAAAGGAGAACAAATGACGGATCGCGAGTTCAGCCGTTCAGTGCGGGGCATCATAATGGTGGAGTATCGCCGTGACATATGTTTAAACTAAACGGGAGGAGAAACGTTTAATCACTTGGTGGTCGGCGCAAACCGTTCTCTTTGGAGTTGTCCTGGATGGCACCGAAGATTGGCGCAGAAGCAACATGACGCAAGGGACGTGAACTGCATTTGCATTCAATAAACGCGACGGAATGTTCTCACGTTCAAGGCCAAGTATGTCACTAATTAATAAAATTCGTTTAATTATGGTATGGCCACAGAGGGAAAATGCGCAGTTCTCAGCATAGCATGAATGTGATTGTAAATATTGTGTGGATGAATGTTTATTCTTTGTTTTAGTCTGTTGATGTTATTGTGATGTGTTGTTTACGTTTTGTTGGAAGAATGTACAAAATACGCTGAAGATAACGTAATAAATAGCAACAGACACGAGGGTATTTGTTATTTTGTTTTCTCAGAATGAATTTTGAGTTGTTACTGTAACTTTGAAAACACCAGGTATTATTGCAAATGATAGCAGGTCTTAATCCAGTATTGGATAACTTGCATCTATCTACGACCTATAAATTGTTGTAATCGGCCACATACAATGTCAAAAACAATAAGATTACTAGTTATTAATAAATAGATACGAGGTAGGTGGGGGATGGGCGCGTTTAAGTGTGTGCGGGAAACCGACACACTACTAGATTATTAATTAATTTATAGTACACAGTGAATGGTAAAAATCCGTTTCTTAGAGCTCTGACGAAGCCTTATTAAAAGCCAAAACGTTCGCAATGTAAATGATGTTTCTTTACTGACCGAAACTCAAGAAATGTCCATACTACTTATAAAATGTATTCTCTTAAAAAACAATTATTTCATCCCGTGTATTTCGATACTTATTCCATACTTATTTCCATACTTATTCATGTTTACCATTTCCAATTGTCAGTAAATTTGCGGTCCAAAAAGCCCCCAGTTATAGTATTTGATTGTAAATTGCAGATGTGGTACAAGGGGTACAAAACTACTGAAATCTATCAATAATACAATTAAATGTATCATAGACACTACCCATGGGACAGAATAGTTTTTCTTTTACCGTTATATCACTAACGGTTTCGTTATCTCGCTCCTACGTAGGTACTTTTACCATACACGTTGCTGCTAAGGGTTAGTGTTATGGGTGTCAGCAAGGTGACTCTGAGAATCTGAGTTTTGGTCTCGGAGCGGAAAAAAAATTGTTGGTTGAAAAAACACTTTTGCAGGTTTACGTGGTAGTATGCTACTGCGAAGCAGTTAGAAATAATGCAAGAAAGTAGATTTTGTTGCTTCACTTTAGTTTTCAACAGAAATAAATAACATGTTATTACAATTTATAAAATGGTTTAAAAAATATATCTGTTTTAACTGAAAAGTAGAAAATTTAGCGTTGGTTTTAAAATTGAGAGGTTTTATAAAGGTATGTATTGTATGATACTTAGAGAACGTCTCCAAATTTAGATTTCTTAATTTTATTGTTCCAATATTTTCGGCGAAAATTGGAGTTAGGAGTATTTCGTTGCTTTGTGAAATGATGCAAAACAATATCTAAAGTGCATCTGAATGCCAGTGTCATTGTGCAGATTCGGAGCTCGCCGATATGGGAAAAGTTTCCAAAGACGGATGATCTGCTACAGGATTTCTCGGTCTGTTATGAGTGACGTCACGCGAGAGCGTCAAGACCTATTTAGATGATAGTTGTAGAATTCCCTCGATTCGTAAAACGTTTCTTGTACGTTGCATAAAAAATCTGGACATGTGTAATGGGCGTCAGAGATAGTTTTGTAATGTGTGAACAAAACGGGCGATTATTCGACAGAATAAATCGTATTATGGGTCACTGAAACAGAATTTTAATTTTTTACTGCACCACTTTATTCTGTATCATTGGCTCTGATAATAAAGTAACATATTTAATAACATTGAAAAGCTAGTGTTAAGGCGGCGATATAGCTCCTTTTTTCGATTTGGGTTATTTTTCAATTTTTGGGAGAGCGTTCATAAGTTTTGGTTGGTTACGGCGAGACGAAATATTCGTTCGCTCGTGCGATCTCTGAAAAGACACAGTATACCCTTCTTATTAGAAGATAATATAATAAATAAATAAGCAATCAGGGAATAAATCGTTCAACACGTTACCTGAGTCTCACACGAAAAGCAATGTCTTCTTTTAATCTGTATTACACAAATTTGCTCATGCAATGTGCAGGTTCCCGCGAAAATATGGCTTCTCTTTGAAAGTCTTTCTAAAAGGCGACAGGTATGCCAACCTTGCTAAATTGCTAAGGGCCTGGGACGGAACCCCAGCAAGTGCTGCCCCCTTTCGAAGACAGATGAAACTATTACGACCAGAGACTAGGCGGAATGCAATTTCGACAGAAAACAAAGGAATTTTATATACACGCTCTTTTAGCGCCTTGCGCGCGGTTTTGGGGGGAATTTTTATAAGTCCGACACGGTACGTTCAAAATGCAAATTCTGAGCTAGCAATAAAGGGCCAAAGATGGTTATTAACAACCACTCTCCCGCCACGGCGCCAAATATAAAATATGAATAAGAAATGTATGTGCCAACAGCTAGTGTATTGTAATTTTGTTTTCCAATTACTTACATGTATTACTTCGTAACTTGGTGCAGAGGAGTGCATACTTCTGTCGCAGGTTCCAAATGCAACGATGATTAACTCATCTTGATGGTGATGTGTCACATTTTGGTTGGTGTCCGAGCTTTTGTTATTTTTTTTCGCAAAAGTGGGCAGCAATAGAAATCGTCCATTAGATGGTCCTTGGGACGGTGTTTCAGCACACAGACAAGAACCAACCACCGTAATGAAAAACAAAACAAACTCCAAATGGCGATCCATGTCTAAAACTATCACTGCACCCGATTTATTGAAATCTTCTGGACACGTTTTCTGACGATATGCGTGTTCCTGCTCAAAAATAATTATAACTCATCAGCATGCCTCAACGAAGCCACAACAAAACTTTCAATATTCGTGGCCGAAACGCGAACACTCTCCAAGACGAGTGACTTGAGCACCAGTAAAACTCTACACGTTTCCACAGGCTGCGCGAGGCGAACTTTGCCAAGGGGTGGCTGAGGTAACCAAAATAACCGCTATTGGAAGCGAGCGGTTGTTCACGCGAAAAAACAATTGCTCAAAATATTACTATTGACCGATTGTCCTCCTATTACTGGTATTTATCTGGAAAAAGATCTCAGATGGCTCCATCTCTTCATAGGCAAAAAGAGAAATATGAAAAAATACTCATTTTGCTGCACAGCGGGCCAAAAGAGGAGGCGCAACTGAAAGACCTCGTCCCCAGGCCCCAAGCATTTCTCATTAAAAAAAAATGAAGTACATTTACTTCTAATCACAAAACGGTACGTATAAGGTACATCCTTTGCTTGAAGAAATTAATCCTTTTTACTTTTCCGTATACATACGTATATACGGAGTAATATTGTATTACTCGTATATACGTAGAATAGGGAAAGTTATATAATACTACGCGAAAAAAGGCAGATTTTTCTCAGAAAAAATTCATTGCCGGGCCCTGCTTACGAAAACGTGGATAAATCCAGTTGCAAAATGAAGAAAAACATTTAACACGTGGTGTTGCCACAGTCCCTGTTTTGTTGGTCATTGATACCGAAACACCAATTGAAAGCGAAACGTCCTTATGTCTGTCTGTCTTTCTGTCCGTCCGTCCGTCTGTGTGTGTTAATTTAGTATTAATTTAGTTAATTAATGTAGTGCTGTTAATTTCTTAATCCAATAAATCTGGATCTTATCAACCTCAGGGCATTTCCAGTTTTCCATATTCTTAATTGTTTGTCATAGGTCCTCTTTCGAGAATCCTTGACCACGTTCCACTGTTTCCACGAGTCCATTGGCAGCATCAACTTCAGATTGGAGCCACGATGCGTCTTTGTTGTAGAATCTGGTTTCTTCCCAGATTCCTGACCAAAATGTTTCGACGTCATCTTTTGAAGGAGGGGCAGCATTGCCATTGGGGTTTTCAGTCAGACTGCGATACGACGTCTGTACAACCTCTTCGTCTTATTCGTTGAGCCCATGCTTGGATTTTTTCTTTTAGCGTTTCAGCTACCATTAGCCTTGTTGTGTCATTGTCAATTAGGTATTTTTGTTCAACATGGAGTATTTTTTGTTGAACTTTATACGTGTGGTTTGACTTAGAAGATGCCTCGGCTAGGAGTGATATTTCACGCCGTGTGTCGGCTATCCGTTTCATAATTCTTTTCAACCACGGAGCTACGGAGCTTTTTACTCTGTCTGGCTGTCGGCCATGGGTGTTCTTGGCTGGTCCCAAGATTATCTGAGATACTAGATATTGTCGCGTGGCCGCAGACGGCTGGCGACCGCGTAAGCATAATGACGTAGCTCCGTAGCGGAAAGAGAGTCTCAGCAGAAAAGGCCTATATAACAGCTTGACCTCCGCTTAGGGGGGGACGAATGCTACTCGTGAGCTCGTCGCCCGCGTGCACGGCCCTTCCGCTACCCGTCGGTTCTGATCGGCCCAAACTGGCCCTGCCGACTTCCCTTCACCCCTAGTCGGTTTAGATCGGCCCAAACTGGCCCTGCCGACCTCCCTTCACCTCCCCGTCGGTTCAGATCGGCCCTAACTGGCCCTGCCGACATTCCTCAATCCCGCTAGTCCAGACAGACCCTCCGGGGTCCTGCTAGCAGCTTCCAGCCCTTGTCCCTGATCACCGTGCACTTTGAGTGTCGCCATGGCCGCTGCTAAGTCACTCTTCCGGAGGACCGTCCTCGTCGAGGCTGGGCTACGTCAGCTGCATGTGTAAGTCACAGCTCTCCAATAAACTGATGTTTGCCATGACTGGGGTCATCCCTGTTCTTATTGCTCCCTCTCATCCGCTCTAGGCCTTTAATAGAATAGGGAACGGCCCAGAAGGCACCTTCTGCCCTTACCGTCCTTCCACTGCCCTGCACGTGGTGCCAGACCCCACGACAATATCCAACCCCCATGACAATATCCAGTTGCATACACGATGTGATTGATTTCAGTAATATCTAGATCTCTACTTGAGGTCTGTACAACCTCATTTCAGACAGAATTCGCTGTTTCTATCACTCTCTTAGCTTTAGCATTTTCGTAAATTCTTTTCAACGGTGCACGAGATTTGAATGGAAGCAGACGAACTCGTTCTATCTCGCGTCGGAGGAGGTCCCGCATCATGTCCTTATCGTGTGACTGATGGCCAGATGAATTTTCACCACTGACGGATGTTTCATTTGGAAGAGATGAACCTTGAAGTGGATCATCATTTTCAGGGATATTAGATGGTTCTAAATGTTCGTCATGTGGATGGTTTGATCGATGAACATACTCTGCGTTTCTCTGGATGTCTGCAAGTTGTTCTGCTGTGAATTTTCCACTGCTGAGTATTGCAACATCATGCTCGTCCTCTAGCGAGAGCCCCACATTGCAACGTCGGGTGAAAGAGCGGTGCAGGTGCAACGACTACTTTAAATGATGAGCCGTAATTGGGCAGTAAAATAAAATGATACATTTATTTCCGACCTACGGCCGGGGAAGTTACATGAAAAAAAATCCCATGAGGTGGGATCACACCATACCTATTGAGCTCGGTAAAAAGGAAAAATAAAATAAAAGAAAGTTAATGACACTTCTGTTACACTCTACAAAAAAATATGCCATTGCGCGGCATCGCTTAATTTTAACAATAACAAACAAACAAACAACAAAAAGAAAGACCAAACACTTTAAAAGTTCGATGGCATTTTCCGCCTCGTCTCGAGGCGGGGCGCCCAAAGCGCGGGCATGCGTAAAAAGTCTTATCTGTTGACGAGCGTGGATTCGGGTGTCCACGATGAGGTCGATGGCCTTGGCGTCTTCCACGGGCGTCGTCTTACTAGCTGCAATGTTGCAACGGGAAGGCGGATATCTTCCCGCGGTCACTGCTTGCCCCGAGGTCTCCTTGGCGTCTCGCCACCAAGACGCTGGACGAGTCCGGGTTCGTCTCTCATTACGGCTAGGACGAGCGATACTACAGCATTTAATCGCTGGCGCGGACCGTAGACTGGCTCCTGATACTCGCGGCTCGTTCGCCCGACTTAGGCAGCGAGTTTCGGACCTCTCTTCCGCTGGCACTACAACATTTGGTTACCACAAAAACACATATGCCACCATTTAGAACTATTTAATTGCTAATTAATTACGCAAATATTAATTTTTTTGCTCTTCACACTTCCGTGTAATTAAATGTGAGCTGGCGGAATATTTAGCTGGCACACCACTTTCGGGTACCACAAAAACAAATATGCCATCTTGTAGAACGATTTAATTGCTAATTAATTACGCAAAAATTAATTTTATTGCTCTTCAAACTTCCGAGTAATCAATGATAAACTGGACTTGAAGTGTTCAGCTGGTACACCACATTCAGTTACCATGAAAACCAATACGCCACCATTTAGAACTATTTAATTGCTAATTAATTACGAAAATATTAATTTTTTTGCTCTTCAATCTTCCGAGTAATTAAGTGTGAGCTGGCGGAATATTCAGCTGGCACACCACTTTCGGGTACCACAAAAACAAATATGCCATCTTGAAGAACGATTTAATTGCTAATTAATTACGCAAAAATTAATTTTATTGCTCTTCAAACTTCCGAGTAATTAATGGTGAGCTACCGTCCACGCCCTCCTGCCAGTCGGTTGCCCAGCCTGCCTGCGGGCCGGCCGACGTCAGACCGCCCGGCCGCACGGGAGCTGTGCGCGGCAAATTTAAATGAAATACACGCAATGGCCGAGAGCTGTCTTCCATACAGCACTGTTTGATGAACAAATCAAAAGAGACTAATGAAAATTACGCCAATACTTTGTTATGTTCATAAAAGTTCTCCATGATATTTAAATATCATCACTGAATTACCATATGCGCGTCTTATACACTTATATTGGTAAAGCCTTGATTTTATAATAGTAGGTGAGACACCTGTGGCATGAGTTACTAGCTGAAATGAAGTTGAGCAAAGATGGCAACAAAAAAGAAACTAATTGTTTCGTGTCTGCGCCGCTGTAACAAAATTATTTTCTCGTGACTTTCGTTTCCTTACTTGTAACGAAACTAAAGTCTGCCCGAATTTAGTTTCGTTACAGAATGAACAGATCGTTTAAAATAATTTCGTTTCGTTTCTTTACTGAAACGAAACGAAAGTTAATTTCCTTTTTGTGGGTATGAAACGTTATTTCTTTATTTAGTCTCGTTTTTAATATTTGTTGAAGGACTAGTAACGAGAGTCGGGAGAGGGCGATTGAGAGGAGTTGTACCCCCGAGTAAATTTCTGTACTTCATTTTGTTTCAGAACAGAACTATCTAAATACCAGTTATTATCTGTACCATTTCCTCTATCCTCTATCGACAATTTAAATACTCTAAAAATATGTTCTGGCTCTTGTGATAAATTTTTACCCTCAAAACTCATTATGTTGGATGCATGGTTTGACATGAAATAGAAACTTTTGTTTCGTACGGTTTTCAGCGGAAATACCTCAAATAAGAAGGGGTAGCTAGGTTCGCCGTCCCTCTTGCTCGCCTTCCCCCCCTGCCCTCGGCCGCACCACCGCTCGCGATTTAATGGGGGGGTCGTACGCCTCGGTGATCTGCAATACCCTGTCGACTGACATGAAAGCGGTGCCGCGACTTAAAAGGCTGCAAGACGATGGCACGTGTTCGCACTTCGCTTGGCGGCAGGTTTTTTGCACATATTTGAATAAAAGTTCATGTTTTCCATATTCCATATAAAATAAGTCCTTATAACATTAAACTTAATAGTGAAATTTCATTAAATATTAAAAATGCATCTCACCAGTAAGAGGTTAAAGATTTTCAGTAATTCCTTTAACTTTTTTAAATATAGAGTTTTTTAATTATAGAGAATTGATAATGGGAACGCAAAATTAAGGAACTGTTATAGTTTTTAATTATTTATGTGAGGAATATATCCCACACTTGCATGCATAAGAATACAAACAATTCGGTTTAACATTATGATTTAGTTCTCCAGCAACTTCATTCCAAGTAGGATTATTTTTAGAAATTACTTAGTCATCTTGAAACACGGATTCCTTGTATTTTAATAAACATTTGCATATTCCACATTCAATAAACATATCAATGCATCTTCCACTTGTGGTGGACGGCATCGCTGAATTGAGTCCAAAGACATTACGTCAAAACGTTAAATAAAACTTAATTGATCCTGTAATTTCACACGCAGACACAGAGCGACTCAAAACTCAGAGAGCGACTGAACTGAAATTCGTTATACGCGTGTAGGTAATGTAAACTTGCTGAGTTGAAACAAGTTTACGAGATCTGCTGTCATTCTGTTGGACGGCTTGGCATCCGAGGGAAAGGAAGAAGCCACGCGGGAGGCTAGAGCCCGCGCGCCTAATGGGCCACCCACCCGAAGGGTGCACTTGGCACTTGCCATTGTACTCGCAGGCCCTTCTCCACCGCAACGCCAGATATGAAGGCTTACGGGGCGGTCCGTCCGCCATACAGTTTAAACATCAGAGCCACGCGGCCCGCCGCTGTCTTGCGACGGTGCTGGCTTAGTGATCGCCGCCGCCGCCACCCCCGAGATGCCTTGTGAGGGCGACGACCTTCCAAGAGGAAGCGACTGCACCCGAACTGTTCTCGGGAAGCTCATTTCTGAATAATCAATTCGCCGTTTCTCTGCTCTCTTCAATGCTCAATTTTCACTACCGTACATCAAGAAATGTACCCGATTAATTCAATAAATTCCCGCCTCCTCAGGGTTACTGTGGAAGGGAAATATAAAAAAAAAACATCAAGACTGGAACAGCCATGCATTTATAAAGACATATTGTGTCTCTTCTTACTTTGTTTTTTAAAATCCTTTTAATGGTTCCACAAGTATGTTGAAATTTGTATAACTTTGGTTCTTGATAAATGTCATTGAAGAAGGAAACATTATAGCACATATAATTGAATGTGGGGACTTGTTCAATAGTGTTGCCATCTAGAATAACTTTTGAACGAAGATGATACTTTCCCTGAAAAGCCAACACTTTCGATGTCGAGAACGATATCTCTAAATTGTAATTTCTTTATTATGTTTTGCTATTTGAAAAAAATGAGTTGCAAATCGTATTCGGAGGAAGAGATAATGACTGGTCATCAGCAAATAATACAGTGTTCAAAACAGTGTGTTTTAATATAAAATTATTTGCCTTTCTTCAATGACACGTCTATTTATGTATATAAAATAAATTTGGGAAATGTGGGTACTTTTGACGTACTCTTTGGTTTATGCTAGGAGAATATTGCTAGATGTATTGATCTTAATGGAAGTGTTTCTATACGTTTGTTGTATCATCGCCTTTGTCTTTCATTATTGCCCATAGGTTTCGTCTGTTTATTTTATCGAAGGCTTTATTATAATCAATAAACAAAAAAGGGGTAGGAAGGCTGAATTCTCTGTGTTTCTGTATAATTTGTTTAATAATAAAGACACAGTCTGAACATGAGCGTCCTTTACGAAACCCATGTTCTTTTTATATTTCCCCTCCACAGTACTCCTAAGGAGACGGGAATTTATTTTTCTAAATTGGTATACAGTAGACTGTTCTTCTGGTAATAGTACTTCAAAGATTTTGTACAGTCACCTAGTAATTATTTTAGCAAACATTTGTATGCGCCGTTGGGGAGACTTAAACCCCTGTTATTACAGTCCATTCTACAGCCTTTCTTCAAAATATATTGCTTCTTTCCATTCGTTGGGTATATCGTGTGTTGTCCAGCAGATATTGAGGATATTCAAAAATCTCTCTTTAATTTCCCTTGGAGAATATTTTATTAATTCTGTGGTTTTCTCGTCATTACCAGACCTTTTCTTGTTTTTAGATGCTTATAAAAACTTTTTCTAGTTCTTCCATAGTTATAAGGTCAACAGAATAGCACTGTATTGAGAATTGTTTCTAATAATACTTTGTTAATGAACCAAAGTTTTTTATAATAATTTAGCCATTTCTCTTCGTTTTGTTGTTAATTCGTGCTGTATCACGTTCTTCCTTATTGCGATTGCT
This sequence comes from Acheta domesticus, assembly GCA_031308135.1. Taxonomy (NCBI): domain Eukaryota; kingdom Metazoa; phylum Arthropoda; class Insecta; order Orthoptera; family Gryllidae; genus Acheta; species Acheta domesticus. Next base: position 41,150,844 of record JAHLJT010005437.1, on the reverse strand, counting down.
TCAAAATTTTGAAATTACCATTTCTATGAAGAGAGTGCTCAAAGTTAGAAATATATTTATCCCAAGCCTCACTTTTTAATTTTCTCACGGCCCTTTTACTAAACTGCTCTTTATTTTATAAACAATTTTATCAGCAACAGATTCAAAATTCAAATTGCTCATGTAGACTTTTTTGTCATTAATACGTTTTTCAATTTCCTCGTTTCCCCTATGTTTTAGTCTTTTTTCTTCGATCTCTTACGTCGACGTTCCAATGAATCAAAAGATGCTTGCCAAATTATTCCTTTTAAATCTCCCCTTCCCGTTTCAACATCCAGGCTCGTTGCTCTGTGATTTAATTTTTGTATCAATCTTTGACAATATAATTTCCTTTTACTCTCCAGATGAGATAAATGGGCTTTGAGATATTCCTCTCTAGGCTTTGGCAATTGTCGATATTTAGTAGCCCATCTACTTAGTAAGTCGATATAGAGACGAGGGTATTATCAGAATTAATATCTGGACCTCTATATTCTCTGGTATCTTGTACTTGTGATATTTTTTTATTTACAAGAATATGGTCCGTAATAAATTTAGTGTCTCTACTACACCATGCATATTTGTATATCTTTGTATCTTTGTATATGTATATCTTTGTGTCTATAAAAGGAAGTTGAAATTCCAAAATTATTAAATGCAGAAACATTTTGAAATATTTTCCCATTTTCATTTATCGTAATTTCACCATTGGTTCTCACTTGGCATTTAAATATGCCCCTGTAATGATATAATCATTCTTATAAATTCTGTCAACATGGGTTTGTAGCATATTATAAAATATCTGACTTTCTTCCTTCCTGCCTTCCTTTGGGGAATATAGCCCAATTATCGTTAGATAATCCCTTCCAATTTTCTACCTTATGTTTAAAATTCTATGTGATACAAATGTATAGCTATCACTTTTGCTTCTGTATTTGTTGTTCAGAAAAATAGCAATTCCAGAGAAGATGCGTTTGTTTTGGGGTACTCCACTATAAAATAGTATATAATGTTCCAAATCTTTTGTGCCTGTTAATTTCTTCTTTGTTTCTGAGATTACTGCTTTGTCTACATTCAAATTTATTAATTCTGATTCCAGTTCTATTTCTTTGTGGTGATGCTTCTAATATTCCAAGTTTAAAAAGGAGAGTTTCCGCTATCCATGAAGTTTGCTTTTATTCCTTGCATCTGATTTGAACCATGATTTATCCTCTGAGAATTATGAAAATTGAAATAATTTTCTTTGGTTTCCTCCTACCAACCTGCAGAGATAAAAAAGTAAAAGAAGTGTAATCTTATTAGCTACATGCGTGCTTCCTGTGTTTGTAGGTATTCGAATAATATTATATACGAGTTATAATTTTGTCTGTAAAAAGCAAATGATGTAGGAAAGATGTGAGAACTTTTTTAAAAGACAAAGTAAAAGATAAGTACGAAGAAAAACAAATGTCCAATTGTGAATCAAAAGATAATGGTATAGAAAAATCTGTATTCTTTGATATGGACCATTAAGTTGGCAAAATAAATTTAGAACAATATAATTATATCTTTGTGAAGGACAAGAGTTCTCTTGTTTCATTTACTTCCAGAGACAACAGCGTGAGCTCTCCTTTGGCGATCCCGCTGATCTCTCAACTCCTTTTCGGATTCAAAGTAGAAATCACCCGGGTATTCTAATTGCTGTCGGCACAGTTATTCTTTCAATTCTCCTTTTCATTTGTGTACTCATACACATACATAACCTTTGCATTCCTTTCCCGAGTTTTGGAAGCGGTGGATAAAAATGTTATGTGCACATGTAGCCGCGGTCACTGGCGGTGCTAACGCATTCAAAATACTCCCATTTTTGGCATACTTTTTTCTCGGAAACAAGCTAGTCCACTTGGCTAAGGTTCATTTTCAATGGTTATTAAAAAACGACATACTTGCGCATGGTATTATGGTTAGCGTGAGCCTCCCGCCCCAAATTAAAATGGCTATATTTTAACCTGTATCTTTTTTATTTTTAATCTATACTTTTATCTGATAAAAAACTAATATTTTGGTACAAACCACGTACAAACGATTAAGAATTGTTTGACATTTTCTACGGTGACGGTGATGCGCTTGGTGTCATTGTTAGCGCAAGCCTCCTGCCACGACATTAAAATGGCCGTACCTTCACCGATTTTCTGACACAAACGAAAATTTTGGTGGAACAATCCGATACAAACGAAGTACAAACGAGTATTGTTAGTCTCTTTTGATTTGTTCATCAAACAGTGCTGTATGGAAGACAGCTCTCGGCCATTGCGTGTATTTCATTTAAATTTGCCGCGCACAGCTCCCGTGCGGCCGGGCGGTCTGACGTCGGCCGGCCCGCAGGCAGGGCGGGCAACCGACTGGCAGGAGGGCGTGGACGGTAGCTCACCATTAATTACTCGGAAGTTTGAAGAGCAATAAAATTAATTTTTGCGTAATTAATTAGCAATTAAATCGTTCTACAAGATGGCATATTTGTTTTTGTGGTACCCGAAAGTGGTGTGCCAGCTGAATATTCCGCCAGCTCGCACTTAATTACACGGAAGTGTGAAGAGCAAAAAAATTAATATTTGCGTAATTATCAATTAAATAGTTCTAAATGGTGGCATATGTGTTTTTGTGGTAACCAAATGTTGTAGTGCCAGCGGAAGAGAGGTGTTTCGGTCGTGAAGCGCCCTCTCGTAACTTACAGCGCTCGCTTTTAAGCGTTACTTTCGCAGCCGACGCTCACGCGTGTTCGCTCTCACGACTCTCTCCCTCTCGTAACTCTAGTGTTAGTGTCCCTTTTAAGATTTTGGGAATCCGTCCCTCTCCGTATTTTTCCCCTCCGAAGTTTTTTCTGGGCTCGCTGACCTACTTTTTGAAACCTCTCATTGTCCGCATCTTACTGCGTCGCAGAATTAATTTGGACGAATGGCGGTCCGAGGATTTGTGGAAAATTTTCTAAATTCTCTCTCTCGTGAAATGCTATCTTTGTTGACCGGAACGCAGCTGCGTTCGTCGGGGGGGGGGGTGGCATCCCTATCGAGCAATTATTGTCTGGCAAAAGGGTTCTGACTTTCTTAAATTACCGCGACAGGCGTGGAAGCGAGGAGGGCCCCCAGGATCGGCGGGGGTTGGGTCACAAAAGGTGCATTCAGTGGAGTGGTTTCGTCAAGTGGCCTTGGACGGCCATAAATTTTTACCAGGTCGACTTCCCGTCGGAGGGCGAGGCTCTGACAGCAGGACAACGGGTGGGGGTTGGGGCGCGGCTGGGCCGAGGCGAGCGGGGAAAAGCACGTGCGTCTGCCTGAGAGTACGAAAAAATAAGTTTTTGTTGTAAATTTATTAAGACACCGCTATATGCCGCCACAGTATGTATCGTCGTTGACTGGCAAGCTTCTTTGAGTCTAGGGTAGGTCTCATATCTGGGTTCCGCTCTCTCCATATCTTAAAAACTTCTATTTCTGGGCCCCCTTTTTCGTTTTTGCATAGTAAAAGCACCACATCACCTCCATTAATTCTTCCCGGGTCCATCTCTGACGATGGCTTCGAGCTACTGCCGGCTCTGGGTCCCTGGGTCTAACATCCGTGGAATGGCCAGATGTCGACAAGGTGACATTAGCTCGGTTCCTGAGCAGGTATGGGACATTGGTAGAACAAGGCACGTTAAAGTTCATTACATTGCTTGTTCTATGGTTAAAATTCATTACATTTTGCTCATTGGTTTCAAGTGAAGATTCGCAGGTAGCAAGTTCGAGTTCGCAGATCACACTTAAAATTTGGGTTGTTTTGCTGCGATCCGTTACTGCGACCCATAGTGGCCTCGGGACCACTTATTATTATTATTATTATTATTATTATTATCATTATTATTCAAAATTTTACGCTCGTCCGGAGTTTTCAGATTTAACTCAAGGACCGAACGTCAACAGCTATAGCGAGACAGATTGTGAGAAGTTCTTGCTCCAGTACACTCAGGTTCCGCTTCAATGACTAAGAGAGAGAACCTTACGCACAATATTGGTGGTTGCCAGCAGCACGGCCTTCTGCATGGTTCTGAAGTGCCACTCATTTAGATGGAGTTTCTCTTTCACAATCCTCCAATCTTCAGCAACAAGCCCATTAGATGAAATAACTACGGGCACAATATCTACCTCTTTTAGTTGGTAGAGGTTTTTCAGTTCTTCTGAGAGTGGCTGGTATATTCTTTTCTTTTCTGCAATTGTTGGCAGCAGATTATGATCTAATGGGACTGCAATATCAATTATTATTGCCCTGCAAGTAGTTTTGTCGAACACGACAATATCAGGCTTATTTGCTTCGATTGTTTTATCTGTAACAATGGCAGTATCCCATAAGATTTTTGTTCTCTCATTAGACAAAACTTGCTCTGGTAGATATTTGTAATAAGGTAAGCTTCCCTTTAACAGGTTCTTTTGGCAAGAGCTTGGTGAATGATTTTGGCTACATTATTGTGACGTTGTAAATAATCTGTTTGTGCCAACTGAGAACATCCACTACAGATGTGTTGAATAGATTCGGTGGCCTTCTTGCACAGGCGACACATGTCACTGATGTTCTCTTTCATGATATATCGTCTGTAGTTATTAGTGGATACTACCTGATCTTGAAGGGCCAACACAAATCCTTCCGTCTCGCCAAAATGCCCAGCGGTTCTCAACCATTCAGTCGATCTTTTCATATCAATGGCGTTACTTCGAAGCGCTGTAGCAAATCTGCCATGGAGTTCCTTTGATTTCCACTGCTCAATTCGATCCTCATATTTAGGAAAACTTGGATTGTGGTTTTCTTGGAGCAGCTTCAGAGGTGTATAGCCGTGATCTTGTGCACAGATGGCCGTCATGGATTTGTTGTTGATGAAATAATGTCTGAGCTGTTTTTCTTGCTGGCGGCACATAACTTCAAGTCTTAACAGTCCACGGCCTCCATGATGTCTTGAAAGATATAGCCTTTCCGTGGAACTTCGAAGATGATGCATCCGATATTTTGATAGAAGTGTTCTGACTTTTCTATCGAAAGCTTGTAAAGATGTCTCAGACCATTTAACAACTCCAAATGTATGCAATGCTGCAGAAAGGACCCATGTGTTGATTCCTGTAAATTTGTTCTCGAATTAATAGAGGACTTGCAGATTTTTGCAACGCGAGAGAGAACCTTCCTTTCCACTTGTTTTCTAATTTTTTCATCTGCAGTTCCTAAGAGCTGCTGGAGGCCGAGATACCTATATTCATCTCCATTGGTGAGTTCTTGAATTCTCAAATCTTCCATCAAATGAGATTCATTTTCTCTATTCTGTACGCGACCTCTCTTCACGTGAACAACAGCACACTTCTCCAAACCAAGATCCATTCAAACAGAGCTGCTGAAACTTTCAACAAGTGTCAGCATGCTGCGAAGTTGATCTGGTCCTTTAGCATAGAGTTTGAGATCATCCATGTATAATTGGTGGGAAATTATCTTCTTGGGGTTCTTTAAAGCATATCCATAGCCGGAGGCACTCAGCATTCTACTCAAAGGGTTCAATGATAAGCAAAACCAGAGCGGGTTTAAGCTATCTCCCTGAAAAATGCCTCTACAAATTCGCAAAGGATTAGTCTGGTAACTCAGTTTCCCTCTCCTAACATGCAGTGTTGTTCGCCAGCTGTTCATACACGTTGTAAGAAATTTAATGATAGAGGGGTGAACCTTGTAGAGTTGAAGAGTTCGCAGAAGCCAAGAATGAGGAATGGAATCAAATGCCTTTCGGAAATCAATACAGCCTACAGACAAATTATGCATTTTCTTTTTTACAAGCTTGGATATAATATTATCTATTATCAATAACTCTTTGCATCCTCGAGATCCTTTCCTACAACCAGCCTGTTCTTGCAAAAGCAGATTATTTTCTTTCAAATGCTCGTCGAGTTTGGTGGCAATAATGGAGGTGAGAACTTTATAAATTGTAGGTAGACATGTAATGGGTCTATAATTCTCGGGACAAGACGCATTTCCACCTTTCGGTAACATAAATGTCACGCCCAAGGTACAAAATTCTGGCAGCACAGATGTTCCATTCAAAATGTTTTGAAATTGACTCGCCAATATACCATGAGTGCAAGTCAGATATTTCCACCAAAAATTATGTATTCCATCTACTCCTGGAGCTTTACAATTGTGGGTTCTTCGTATAGATCTTTTTACATTCTCTGTTGAAATAACAACTCCATTCATTTCCGGGATATTGTGAGAAGCTTCCTCTTCCTGTCGTATCCAGTATGCTTCTTCAAAATGTTGCTTTGGGGTGGACCAAATCTGAGACCAATAGTTTGTCATGGCAGAAGCACTTGGGGGGGTTTATGTCACTTTCCTTGGTATCTCTCGATTCTAGATATCTATAAAAGCCTTTTGGATTCTTAGAGAATAAGGAATTTTCTTTCTTGCGTTGCGCTGCTTCGTTATACCTTCTTATTCTTGCCCCCAGAGCTACTATTCTTTGTCTTAATCTCTCGTCTTCAACCTTTAGTCTACTTTCCAGGTCTTTCTGTGTTCTTTTTATCTTCAGTCTTCTAAGAATTGAGCGAAGACTTGCGCGAACCTTCTTTGAAATCCCTCGTTTGTCTCTGAAATATTGAGCAATATGCGAAATATCTCGTCTAGCTTGGGTAATTTGATTTTCGATTTTTTTCAACCCATGCCGGTGGCTTTTGTCTTTCATTAGGCTTCTTATCAAGAGAAGTACCTTTTCCCACCTGTACTTTGTAACCTAGATGATCACAAGTAGCTATTGCAGCGCAATGAACCAATCCGGCTACATCTTCAAGAGAAGAAGCTTCTGAGATGTTTGGGGAAATAATTTGGTTCATTTTGCCAACAATCTCGTAGACATTAGTGCTGCACTTCAGTTTTGGTATTATTGGTCTTAGATCTAAAGGTATTCCTTGGTAGTGCAGCTTTGTAACCTCGTAAATATCTTTAAGAGATTTGTCCACCATTTCGTTGTCGAGTTGGGGGATGGGAACCACAACGTGTTGTTCGTTCTCATGTACTCTTTGTTTATTTCCATTAACTTGCTGCTCCAGGACTACCTCACTTGTTAGTTCTAGCTCCACTTCCTCCTTGAAAAGATTTAGCTCTGCATCTGAAAGAACTTTTCTTCTCCTAATAGAGTTAAGTTGGCTGCACACACGTTGCTCATTTAGGGCGCTTTCCGGATAGATTTTTCTCCATTCAGTTAGGAGTCTTCTCCTGAAGCCCTCACATGCCGTCTCGTTTTTTGTGCTTCTGTAGTATGCACGCATGACAGACTATTTAATTCTCTGGTCCATTGCATGCTTTGGCTCGGATTCTCTGGAGCAGTGGGGGATCCCCTTGGGTTCCCCAAACTTCTACCAGGTACGACATCTTGCGACGCGAAATCGAGAGTTGCGGTAGCCCTAGATGGAGCGGCGCCGCGCCCCCTTAGTTGTTCCGGAGGTTCACCGCTTCCATCAGCACAGGTAACACATTTCTCACAGCTGCCCCGGTGCTAGAAACAGCTGCGCGGCCTTGCGAGAGCCGGTCGCCAGCGTGACTTTTCCTTAAAGGTACTACCCATAAGTCTTCTCTGGGGGGGCCCAGTACTGGATAACTGACGAAGAAGAGCTGCTACCCAGGTCAATTTTTTGGAGGGGTCTGACAACCCTCAGATTTTGAAGAAAAACTCGTCCGCCTTCTTTGCCGTTGAGATTTGATCTTCATCCGCCATCGAAGCCGTTGGTCCTCTTCACCTGTAACCCTAGGCGGGGGCCCTTCCTAGATATTGACAGCCGGAGCCAGCCGACCCTAAGTTTTTTATGGAGGTATGCTCCTCTTCAAAGTTTAAGGAAGGAACGAAGGACAGAATTATTTAGGATAGGTACCAGGGGCCTCGGAGCTACTCAATCCACCCGTTGGCTTCTGGGGGTAGAGGAAGGGTTGCATAACACGAAAGGAATAATTCGGGTAAGGAGTTAGTCGCCTCTTACGACAGGGGGGAATTACCCGTGGTGCTATTCTACTAAAACCCCCGGACACCACACGGGGTTTATTATTATTATTATTATTATTATTATTATTATTATTATTTATTATTATTATTTTAATATTATTAACTTCTTCACGGATGTAATTGCACGTGACTTAGTTTTAGAGGATCAGCAGTTCCATGGTGAATTCATTTTATAGCACGAAGGTTGTTAGCCCTGGCGGTTAGGTATGAAAATGATGATGATGGAGAAGAAATGGACAATTACAATATACACACAAGATCCATCCCCCGGCAGGATTCGAACCTTTGACTATCGCGCAAAAGGCAGCTACGGCTCTTCAGATTTAGTGCCCTTGGTTATACGGGACGGCTCTCATTATAATAATAATATTTATTAAAATTATTATTATAATTATTATTATTATTATTATTATTATTATTGTTATTACTGCAGAAAAAAGCATTGGGATTCTCATAAACTACATTTTTTGTAAATTGTTTCTTTTCTTTATTTCCCCCAGGGTTGACCTGTGAGTATTTAATTTATTAAAAGTCAATGGAGGTGCCACGCGATGGCCAAATAGGAAACTCATGACTGCCAGCGCCCATTGCATGACAGAGTTTTGAAGGGAAGTCATATGATTCCTCTTTGAAAATCGTTACATAGTTGTGAAATATATGTTCTAGAAAATGTATAGAAACATTCATTATCAGCTCGACGTAGTTTCATAAAAAATTTTTGTCGTGGCCGAAAATTGTTGTAATATGGAAAGTTTTTTAACTCGGTTCTGGCTGACTTTACTGCGACGCCAATCTTTACTACTGCGCAAGTCCATGCAGTTGTCTTATTTTGGTAACTATTCAGAATAGGTATGTTGTTGTTTAAGTGCATAGTTCTGTGAACGATTGCTTAAAGTGCCTTTCAAGCTCATACTACTTTAACGAACTCCTCAGGTGTGCTCGTCCTAATGCACACAGAGAATTTTATTTGAAGATTTGAACTAATGCATAAAAGGTTTATTCCATTTTATGCAAAAGCAAAACTCAACTTGGGTGTGCTTTAAATAAAAAAGAGAAAGTATCATTATTTCTCATACATCCCATTCTTCCCCCCCTTCCCTATTTTCTCTACACATATCTGGCAACACTAATACAAACGGATTAAATGAAGATCAACTTGCGAAGTCGTCTTTTGATGTTACCAAAACCCTGTCATGTGGGATGAGTGAGCGGTCTACTTTTAGGAACCATTCTTCTATTTCTTCTAGATTTACGGCAGCTTCAAGAACAAACCAGTTGGCAGAGTATGCTGCTCATCTGCCTGGTTTTTTCTGACTCCCACTCACAATCAGTCAGAAAGCAACCGGAGCTTTTTGCTTCACAGAAGTTTAGGTGAACTATCGTCGCTATTTGTTTTGATACTTTGGTATATTCTTGTTCCAACCAAATTTTCGAAAACACCGTATCGGTGTTCCGATCAGACTCCTAGGAGCCCTGTCGGACTGTAATGTTGTAAAGGTACATTTGACGGAAATAACAGCTTGCTTGGTCTGACACATTTAGTAGAATTAGATTGTTTTGAAAGTTATTGCTTAAAAGTTAAGCTCAGATTTCAGATTTTTGTCGAACCCGTCATCTCCTTCTAATCGAAACAAACTTAAAGCTAGTTTTGAGTATATAGTTCGGTAAGTCTGACGTCAGTTGGCTTTGAATCCGGATATGGCAAGGCAACCGCCTGTTGAAATTGGCAAGTTTTGCAAACGTCAGACATTTAGTGGGTTTGCAACCGATGATAATGCGGAGTTAGCTGCTTTTGGATGAGAACATGATTTTCTACAGCCATTTTGAGCGGTTAATAGATGGTTTTCCATCGTAAAATCTATTCCATCGTATAGAGGATGAAAAAATCTATATTGCAGTGTTCCAAACTCAAAACCGATAAAAAATGCATTTAGGGTCATTGCACCTAAACTACTAATGGCAGATGCACATATTCAAGCTGATTCAAAACCACATCCGTGTGGGTGTGTGAGATACAAAGGGTGTGAAAGAGTGAGAGAGATTGAAAGAGCGTGTTAGAGTGTGTGAGGAAGAGTGTGAGACAGTGTGAGAATGTGTCAGAGAGAGTGTGTGAGAAAGAGAGAGAGAAAACTCGATTCAATTTTTCGATCCTCCCAATGATACAAATGAAAACGATTTTAAGAATATTATAGAAGTGTAAAACTTTGTCAAAACCAATTTCGTTCAAAATTTTTGGGAATATGGCGTTTGAGTCTTTTCCAAAATCTGAAAATGTGAGCTTATTTTTGCAGAATACTTTTGAGTTTTCGAGAAAATTTATAAACATAATTTACAGCACGTGTACTCGTATATAAAAATGTATACAAGTCGCCCCAATTGTAACATATTAACGATATGACAGATTTAAAGTACTTTAATGTGTAAAAT
>JAHLJT010005437.1:40959055-41140270 GCA_031308135.1 Acheta domesticus | reverse complement strand
TTTGTTCCACCAAAAATGCGTTTGTACCACTACAATAATCAAACTACAGCGATATAAGATCGCGGAGCGGAGGTCCGCCAACAATGCATTACAGGGCGTCACCGTCACCGTCGAAATTTGTTCAACCATCTTAATCGATTGTACCAGCACAGTACCGGATTGTTCCACCAAAATATGCGTTTGTACACTACAATAATCAACCTACAGCGATATAAAGATCGCGGAGCGGAGGTCCGCCAACAATGCATTACAGGGCGTCACCGTCACCGTCGAAATTGTTCAACCAATCTTAATCGATTGTACCAGCACAGTACCGGATTGTTCCACCAAAATATGCGTTTGTACCACTACAATAATCAACCTACAGCGATATAAAGATCGCAGAGCGGAGGTCCGCCAACAATGCATTACAGGGCGTCACCGTCACCGTCGAAATTTGTTCAACCAATATTAATCGATTGTACCAGCACAGTACCGGATTTGTTCCACCAAAATAAATATGCGTTTGTACCACTACAATAATCAAACTACAGCGATATAAAGATCGCGGAGCGGAGGTCCGCCAACAATGCATTACAGGGCGTCACCGTCACCGTCGAAATTTGTTCAAGCAATCTTAATCGATTGTACCAGCACAGTACCGGATTGTTCCACCAAAATATGCGTTTGTACCACTACAATAATCAACCTACAGCGATATAAAAGATCGCGGAGCGGAGGTCCGCCAACAATGCATTATAGGGCGTCACCGTCACCGTCGAAATTTGTTCAACTAATCTTAATCGATTGTACCAGCACAGTACCGGATTGTTCCACCAAAATATGCGTTTGTACCACTACAATAATCAACCTACAGCGATATAAAGATCGCAGAGCGGAGGTCCGCCAACAATGCATTACAGGGCGTCACCGTCACCATCGAAATTTGTTCAACCAATCTTAATCGATTGTACCAGCACAGTACCGGATTGTTCCACCAAAATATGCGTTTGTACCACAACAATAATCAACCTACAGCGATATAAAGATCGCGGATCGGAGGTCCGCCAACAATGCATTAAAGAGCGTCACCGTCACCGTCGAAATTTGTTTCAACCGGTCTTAATCGATTGTGCCAGCACAGTACCGGATTGTTCCACCAAAATATGCGTTTGTACCACTACAAAATCAACCTACAGCGATATAAAGATCGCGGAGCGGAGGCCGCCAACAATGAATTACAGGGCGTCACCGTCACCGTCGAAATTTGTTCAACCGGTCTTAATCGATTGTACCAGCACAGTACCGGATTGTTCCACCAAAATATGCGTTTGTACCACTACAATAATCAACCTACAGCGATATAAAAATCGCGGATCGGAGATCCGCCAACAATGCATTAAAGGCGTCACCGTCACCGTCGAAATTTGTTTAATCGGTCTTAATCGATTGTGCCAGCACAGTACCGGATTGTTCCACCAAAATATGCGTTTGTACCACTACATAATCAACCTACAGCGATATAAAAATCGCGGAGCGGAGGTCCGCCAACAATGAATTACAGGGCGTCACCGTCACCGTCGAAATTTGTTCAACCGGTCTTAATCGATTGTACCAGCACAGTACCGGATTGTTCCACCAAAATATGCGTTTGTACCACTACAATAATCAACCTACAGCGATATAAAGATCGCAGAGCGGAGGTCCGCCAACAATGCATTACAGGGCGTCACCGTCACCATCGAATTTGTTCAACCAATATTAATCGATTGTACCAGCACAGTACCGGATTGTTCGACCAAAATATGCGTTTGTACCACAACAATAATCAACCTACAGCGATATAAAGATCGCGGAGCGGAGGTCCGCCAACAATGAATTACAGGGCGTCACCGTCACCGTCGAAATTTGTTCAACCGGTCTTAATCGATTGTACCAGCACACAGTACCGGATTGTTCCACCAAAATATGCGTTTGTACCACTACAATAATCAACCTACAGCGATATAAAAATCGCGGATCGGAGATCCGCCAACAATGCATTAAAGGGCGTCACCGTCACCGTCGAAATTTGTTTAATCGGTCTTAATCGATTGTGCCAGCACAGTACCGGATTGTTCCACCAAAATATGCGTTTGTACCACTACAATAATCAACCTACAGCGATATAAAAATCGCGGAACGGAGGTCCGCCAGCAATGCATTACAGGGCGTCACCGTCACCGTCGAAATCTGTTCAACGAATCTTAATCGATTGTACCAGCACAGTACCGATTGTTCCACCAAAATATGCATTTGTACCTGTGAATATAGTTAATATACAGCAATTTTTAGGTCGCCGCTGAGGCGCACGCCTACCCCAACATTTAGCGGTGTAGTTTGACAGTAAAAGAATGTGAGACCATTCTTAATTGATAGTACCGGATTGTTCTACCGAATCCACAAAATCCATTGCCGAAATGAAAGCCAACGTCAGATTACAAGTAATTTTGTTTAAGGTATTCAGTTTTTTATATGTAACACTGCTGCATGTTACGTAACATTGCAATGAATCTGAAATTTAATTCTGAAGTTCAAGTCTATTCGAATCTATTCGAGACGGCCGTCATTCACTAAACTTTGGTGCTACCTGGTTTAGACGAAAATTGCCAAGACCTTGCTGGAGATTAACTCGCGGTCGAATGCTTTGTGACTACCCACAAGAATAATGTTACCGCCGGAACACAGCCCACACCTCGTGGGGGAGAGCGTGAGCTCGTCTCCTCATGTTTGGGAATTTTCCTGGAAGCTCTTGATATACTTTCTTACAGTTGACCAGCTCTTGCTACAAGCCAATAGTTTAGTTAGGGGGCGTATTTTCATGACCTACAATATCGCCAAAATGGTCAATAATATGCGTCTAAAACGTTTTAAAAATGCCCCCAAAGCAATGAAAATGGCGTAAAAAATGTTATCGAAAACTGTCCGGATGAACAACTCATGCTTTTGATACATTACTGATGTAATCGAGACTACTTCTATTCGTTCAAATGAACCCACCTTTTAATGATGTTTCGGTTTCGAATGTTCTTTTCGAGAAAACCTCTGTGTTTACTTATCCCGGCTGAAATTGATGAAATCAGAAAAAAATTCATTTTGCTCGTGCTGCGTCAGCGGCCACTATAATTAAAGCAGTACCACCAAAAACCAGATTGATGTAGATTGCGTTGATTGAACCCCAGGTAGTAGTTTATGAAAAACAGCAAACCGCAAAATGCAAATCGCTAGCAACAATACCAAATTAGCACAGCAAAATCCAACATTATTGTCTTAGATTTTGACGGAATCTACGAATGTATAATGTCGGTGTCGTTCCGTATAATACCCAAGTAAGTGACATTTTTAAAAGTAGTTACTTAGGCCGGCCAGCACTGTAACCCGTGGTTATTTTCAGTCTACGGCAATAATTTTCTTCTCTAAGGATGGCACTCAAATTGTCAACTAACGAGCAAGAAGAAATGAAATTCGCGCGTGTTATGAATTTGTGAGATTCGAAGTATTTAATGGGTATTTTTTTGAAGTAAATTTGTAAATATCTTTAAAATTGAATTTGAAGAATAATAAGAATAAATAGAAGAAAACCAGAACTGTAAGTGGTAAGATATACGTGGTTAGTTCGCAACGCTGACAAAACTTCTAAACTGAAATAAGAGGACTCTGATCCCAGAAAAGAAAGAAAGTTTAAATAACCGAAGATAGTTGAAAGCGTCGGCGATGCCACATTCAGGTAGTATAGAGTATTTAAAATGTGAACATGACTGCAAAAATATTTATCTATTGTATTAATCAATATGTTCTGAAATTATTGCTTACATTACAGTTTGAAAATATTAAGGAACACCATGTTAGTATCTGCGGATTTTATCATGGTATCAAATTGTTCAACATCTTTTATTCATCAATGTAATGTACACTGTTTACCAAAAAAAGCATGTGAACTACAAGTTGTTATAATCTTGCGATATCAGACATTATTTATCAAAGAACAAATGTACATAACAGAAGCGCCAGTCATGTTATTAAAAACTGAAGGAACATTACGTATTAACACATACATGTTTCTCCACTTTCAAAGTGCGATAACGTAAGCTATATACTTAATAAGAGACCATATACCTATATACTTTCATATACATGTATAAGAGACCATTGGTGGAGAATTTTACGTAATCAATCAATATTTGAAATATCTTGCGAGGCTCGAAAGACGCAGCAATCAACAGATAGATTGTTTCATCAAGATTCTGAAAATTGTGTTTGGAAAATCCAGCGGAGAAACGTCCCTTTTGTTTGTCGGCCCGCCCTCCTAAATGATTAACGTTATTCTGTAAGGTTTTTCCTCAGCACAGTACTTGAGTTCATTCGCCCAGCCGAAGGGAGGGGGGGAGCTCGCTTTGTACGCGACAGGTAGCATTGAGGGATTGAAAGAGTCGGAGGATGCTGCAGGTAGAAATATCGATTCCCGGATCGAACGAGGCTCTCAGTGTTTGAAACATAATTTTGATTTTGGAGGATACTTTAAATGTCTCGGCAATATGTGACTCCATTTTAGAAGAGCTATGAATTGGATTTAAGTTTAATTTTTGTAGGTGACATAAATTGAAAGAATAAAACAAATTAGTGGCAGATTTTATGATGGTATTTTTTAAGTAATAGTCAAAATCTCTCAAAATGATAGTTTCTTGATATTTATATGTAAGTTCTGAAAGGGTTTTTTCTAATGGCGATGCCATTCTCGTATTGGAGGCAAATACAGTACTGCACCGACATTACTTTGTCTACAATGATGAAAAGCGGACACTGTGATTGGAAATCTAATATTTCTACCGTATATTATTTTCTTTCTAACCATGAGGAATAAAATGCGTAGTATAGAGAAAGGTATTGTAATGATGCTGGAAAAGAATGGCGATATTTCGACAAGAAAAATCGTATGTCGGGCCCTGGTAGAGAAAAATTGGATAAGTGCTGTTCCAATATGAACTTGTTCTAACATGTTATTCGAGTACAGTGAGATTTCACGAATTGTAGGTCCTTGATACCGTTTTAATAAAGCGTCCGCTCGTCCGTCTTTTTGCCCATCTGTGAATAACACTAGCGCCTAAAGTATTCATTGATATGTTACTAGGATCAAAGTTGGTCCTAGTAACTGGGGTCTGGGTCTAGGTCTGTTATCGCTGAACTTTTAATTATTTGTAATTATATTTTTATTAATCTGTGCAGTTTCTTGGTTTTCTTGTTTTTGCGGTTCTACATTAATACCAAGTTAGCAGAATTTGTTATAGCAGTGTCAAATGAAGAGCGACAAATTTTTTTGTGTAACAAATTAGCGATAAATTGGGAGATTAATTTCAAATTTTTTCACAACTTTGCGATTGTAACTTTACGGAGCTCTTCCTGAGAACAGCTCTGCACCCTGTGTGGGTGCAGGTCGCTTCCTCTTGGAGGTCGTCGCCCTTCCTAGGGTGGCGGTGGCCCAAAGCAAGTCGCAAGAGAGGCAAGCGGCGGCGTGGCTTGATATTTCTGGGCAGAGCTGGTCGCGGTTCGGTAGCCGGCCCGTCCCTTAAGCCCCACATCCGGCGTACTGCGGTGAAGGGCCGAGGCGAGTTCATACAAAAGACAGCAAGGGGCACATCTGCACTGTGGGGTGGGTGGATGGGTGGGTGGGTGGCCATTAGGCGCGCGATCTCTAGCCTCCCGCGTGAGCGAAGAAGGGTACGTACGTGACTTATCGCCCATTCCCTTTTTCTGGAGACAACCTTTCCATTGGATGCGAAATAGACCAACAGAATGACAGCAGATCTCGACTAAACTTGCTTCAACTCAGCAAGTTCACTTGAACTACACGCGCATAACGAATTTCAGTTCGGCCGCTCTCTGTCTGAGGTTTGAGGCACACTAACTTGTGAACTGCCATTTTAATTCGAAGAGCTACTTTTTAAACATTTTTTTCGGCTAACTCCGATTTTCCTAAATTATACTGAATTAAAATATAGTAATGCGTTTTGTACAAACTGTGGACGAAAGTTCTTAAAATTAGCATGTGCCCGAATTGTTTTCTGAGAGACAGTAGTTGTATTACATATATACGTAGTTGATATTGTATTTAAAAGTGTGGTTATTTGGCTGGCGCAATCATCACCAAATTTGTGGATTTTGTCCATCTCATTTATCAACGAAGGTAAGTTAGAAATATATAATTGTTATAACAATTACACTGAGCTTGTTAGACGCAAAAATAATGAACCTAAACAATTATCATCAGGAATTTTTTTTAGTATTGTCTCAGGAAACCTTTTGAAGCTAAAACTAGAGGTTATTTTACAGCACCTATTTTCTTGCATTATTGCGGAGAATTTCATAAATTATTATATTGTAATTTCTCTCCACACTTCAAAATTTCAATAATTCAAAAGATATGCCTGCAGTTTATATCTGCAATTATTTCGTTAGGTAGGAACAGGAGCTCCTTTTTACTTTCTTGTATACATAAATATAGAGAAACTTATGTAATTCCGCGGAAGATCGATTTGGAGATTTCAATGGAAATTTTGGCGTCACCTAATACTGAAAAATTGTCGATTTTTCTTTCAAACGTCCGTCTGATCATCTGTCCGTTTGTGAACACCACTAGCGCCTAAACCAAACGATTTCTTCCAAACTGAATATTCCCCGGTCGATATGGGTCGATTCGAGGCGCTGCGAATTTGAAACTTTTCTTCAAAACAAATCCCAGGGATGTTGTAAAATTTTATTCAAAAACGCATCCCAATTTTCTCTCTAAATTTTTTGTAAAAATAGAGTAAAGTACTTTTATAAAGGTGGCATAGGTTTGATTTTTACGGTTAACTCTACATTTTCGAAAATTGCAGGTTTGCATTTTTTCGGCGTCTTCCTACAACTATAAAATTGAAGATAAAAATATTTTCTTCAAGTAAATGTTTTATCCGTAATTAGTTCTTTCATTAAGATCATGTACATTTTTCTGAAACTTTTAGTAGTTTTCGCGCAATATTGTGTGCAATATTAAAAAAATTACAAAAACATTTCTCAGAAACTGCTTTAATTTCTTTCTGTAAACGTTTGGTAGGGATAGTGCTAAATGTACTCTATAAGATAACATAAACGCTCCAGTCATTGTTTTTTCAAAAATTACAAAAATGTATTTTTTTTACTTGCCTTTCACGTCGTTAATATTTACAATAGCGGAGATTAGTTTAGATTATTGCATTTACGAATACATATGTTTTAAATGATGTCTTATAAAGTTATCACGCAAACGAAAAATAATTGCTGTGAAAAAGAGCTTAAAATTCCGCATTCTCAGAAACGCTGAAACACCGTTTTCTCAAAAACGGCTGCAGTTTTTTTTCTTCAAACTTTTCGTGCATAAAGTGCTAAATGCACATTTTGAGATGACATAAACTTAATATTTCTGTATTCTTTTGTTTTTTAAATTTACACAAATTGATTATTGTTATTATTTTGAAATATCTCTCACACCCTTACTACACTCATTTCCAGCTATTTTTACATATAATTGCATTTGTGAGTGTAAGTGCTTTATAAGAATTTCAGTAAAGTTTTTCGAAAACACAAATGTTTCTTGTGCAAAAGAACTTCAAATTTCGCATTTACAACAGCACGATTTTTTCTTAAAACGGCTTGAAACGTCCACAACGTTTTCAACGATAATTTAGGACGATGGTTTACTCTTCTTTAACATTTTAAAAGTAATATAAGTTCTACTATAAGGAATCCAAAAAATTGAGAAGACTTCAAAAATGTATTTTGAGCCGACAGATGGCAAATGGCAAGAGGATGGGGCAAGACTATAAAGTTAGCCCACACCAAGGAAATAAAAAAAACTTAACAACGAGAATGTCTGTGCCATTCTGTAGCACCGCTAGTTTACCACTACAAAACATGAATAAAAGTCACCTCACATAATATTTGCAGCTCATTATACACGCAAGCAACGATGTTTTTCCAAACGTAATTAATTTTCGAAGTTTTGAGAAAATGATGGCTTCGTTTAAGTTAATAGTTTTATAGCGTTTATAATTGTGAGAAAAATTAATATTTTGCGGCATTAAGAACAAAAAATTTGGTTTTTGATGTATGATTGAATTCATTGAGTTTTTCAAAAGTATTTTTAACGTATTTTATTTTATTTTTTTAAATTTCTTCCTTAACCCTCCGGTGGGCGCGTAGCGGCACTCAATGCCGCATTCTGACATTATTGTTAATTTCGTGTAAATAATTGTGTCGCACTATTGAGCTCATAGTTATTCTTCATTGACTGTATTTTCAACCTGATGGCACTCAAATCACGATTTAAGACACTGCCGATCGACCATTATTACATTAGTAATTCGAACTCTGCAACGGTTGCGGCACTATGTACCGCACGCGATTTGTCATGTGAAGTATAATATTTGCGTATTTTATCCATTAGAATTTTTACTACTGTTTCATTATTGAGCTCTATGACACTGATTTGGAGTACCAGTTACTAATTTAAATTTAAATGCGTTGTTTCCGAAGAAACGTTAGAAGGTATGTTTGCACCGTATTCATTCCCCGAGACATGTAACACGTACCAAGACACGGAGGGAGCGACTGGTGGATCAGATTCTTATTAATTTTTTTTATTTCGTTTGGTATTTAGTTAGTTATTTTGAAAAAAAATGTATAAAAAGATAATGCATATTTCCTTCACATTCCTTAAGAAAAGTAATTACCATTGAGGCGAAAATCGAAGATGATAAATGCGGCACGGAGTGCCGTACATGTCCGCACGCGCCTGCTGGTGGGAAATAATGGGACGCGCCCGCAGGAGGGTTAAGTCGGCAACTTAAAATTTTGAAAAAATACCACTGTTTTGTTTCCATAGAGCTGATACGTTTCAAAATGAGACGCTAGTAGAATTCTGAGAAATGAAATTCAATCGAAATCTCTATTTACTGTTCTCTAGTAGCGTATGCCAGAGCGTCAGCCCCAAGCAATCAGCATAAGGCGATTATATTGTTATACGATCACTGATAAATGAATACAAATAATTTTCACATCTTACATGCACTACTTATGACCTTCACTGACGATTAAATTCAAATTCAAAGGTATCGAACGGAATCAATGTAGAGTTAAACGGGAGAAATAAATACATGAATAATATGATGTGATTCATTTAATTAAACTGATTGTTTTGCTTCACTTTACAGAGAATATACATTTAAATTGCTTGTATTATCTTTGTTTTCTGTAAGGTGTTTTATTTTCATATAACTGTTTCATATAACATGCATCTTTCTTTCTATAAGATGTTCAGGATTGCTAACAAATGTAAAAAGGTGTTCTTTACATTATATTTCACTCATATAATTTCATGGGTAAATTAATTGGTTTAAAATGTTGAAGGCTAGGTTTTATTGATAATATTTCAGTTCTTTGTCAAACTCCATCGTAAGGTCCATTTCCATTTAACGTTACGAAGCGAAAAAAATGCCAATAAACACACTGAAATCATCTTTTTTTGGTTGTTATTTTAGGTCACATTAACATCAAGGTCATTAGCTACCACTATTGGGTTGAACGTTACGTAATGATAAGGTGATGGCAGGGGTTGAAAGGACGAACACAATTACAACCATGCCCGAGGCGGGACTCGAACCCGCGATCTTTGGTCCGAGATCGCTATGACACTACTGCCTTAACAATCTCAGCCACCGCGGATCGGCGAAGTCATCTTTGTGGAAGCATAAAATCATTATTACAATGGTTTTGTAATACTTGTCACTGACCTCTTATGAGAAATGCTAACAACATTTCGTAAAATAGTTTGATTATTCGAAAAAATTACGGAAAATTCAAACATAAATTCTAATGCAACATAAATGCAAATTTATTTTTCTATTTTTCTCATTACTCACAATTTATAGTTCACTCAAAACTACGGACATGAGTGAAATTGACTCCAAAGGGTTAAGTTTCTACGAATTGCGAACATTTCTTGAATCTGGTTAAATTATTTCACCTATCTTATCTTCAAATCTCAGCACTGATTGTTGTGATTTTGCAGCGAATTGCATTGGTCTGTGTTTCTAATTGTGATAAATTGACTGTTGGTGCAAGTGGGAGTCATTTTGACTCCGTGTCTGCGTTACGCTACTGGCTTTGTAAGAACTAGTTCTCCTGTTTTTGAATGCTTTGAAGTTACAGAACCTTTTAATTGATAAATAATCATGTACAGAACTCCAAGGAGATCATCTAACAAAATGTGTCTCTCTACTAATGACTTCATACACACCACGAACAGGTAAATGCGTGTATGCTCTTATATTGTTTTCGAGTCAGAAAGAGCCCTAAAACGAGAACTGATTAGATTTTTTTAAAATTTGGTCAAAAGACTTGTAAAGGAATAAATGGAAAGGCTAAATACTGAATATTCAACTGATACATCAAGTGCGAAAAACATTTACAAGATATTAGGGGTGGAGGAAATAGAATCTAATGACAGCAAGGAGGAAGGAATTTTAAACATGTCTCAAATACTGTTTCAATTGTTCCAGAAACCTCAGGAAACACAATCTCACTTAAACTTCGTTTTTTCTTTCTTCGCGGTGTGTGTGTATGTGTGTGATGAAAATGGAATATCGCACGGCATTTCGCGTCGTTCTCGGTTGTGCCGCTAGGATTCGCAAGATCGCGACTGTATCGAGCAGTGCGGGCGATTATGCGACTTCTAGCTGGACACCTGACAACGACGAGAAATATCGTGAGATATTCCATTTTCGTGACACCCCCACACGCACCAAGAAAGAAAAACCGAAGTATACGCCTCGGTTTAAAAAAGCGGTGTCGCCAGTGCTCTTCGGTTATTTGTTTAATAGAAATACATTGCATTAGTACATTATATTATTATTAATTTTTTTTCTTGATAATTAGTACATAGATAAGTAAAACGTTCTACTGACTACATATGTTTTGATGCTTACGACTTACTTACTATATTTAATTAATTCATGGGTTAGAAAGCCAATTAGACACCTCTGTTAATTGTCAATTTCAGCGAATTTTCTCAGGAAAATATGGAACGGGAATTACTTTTGAATTTGGGTTTATTGGTTAGGATTTCGGCAAAGGTTGACTGCATTTAGGGTGTGGATTTGTGGTATGGAAAAAGTTGGAGACGAGGCTATTGATATGGTTGGCTATGGGTTCGATGAATAGTTCGTAGTGGAGTTGGTCGTCTGTGACAAACTGTAGGGCGTTGGTGATTATCCTTAGATACTGATTTTGGAAAATTTGTCCTTTTGTTGATATTAGTTTTTGCGGAATTAATCCACATGGGGCAGGCGTATAAAGGAGGAGTCTTACAATAAGATGGTTTTGTATATTATTTTGGCTACGCTAAATGGTAGTGAGAAATTTCTATTGACAATAGGTTTTAGTTGTGGAAACTTTATTTTTGCTTGATTAACTTTGCTTCGTATTTAGGGTGGAACAACCAAGTGTTTACACCCCCTTCTATCTCCTCAACCGTGCAAGACACGAAGATTCAGTTGGACAGTCGATTCCATAAACGCGTCTACTTGATTGTAGCATACTTCGTCATTGAACTAGTTTTTACTACAAAGATATAAGGTTAATTTTGTCTTTTAAACGGAACCATACGCTAAAGTTTAGCGTGTCGTAATGGGCTAAGAAAGACGATTTCCAAAATGTGCACATCCTCTTATTTAAGCGAATCGTTTTTTAGAAATTGATGTGTTTTTGTTTTGTGTTTTTCCACGGAAGCGGCGATTTTCAGTTCGACCTTTCCGGTTAAATGAATGGGGAAGTTCGCGATTCCATCTTTCAAACAGCTCTTTTTCTTATATTTGTTTATTTTAAAGTCGCTTCAACTACTCGGCCATTAGTGACCACTACTGGATATAACTTTATGGCATGAAGATGAAAGGATATAGTAATGATCGGGGGTGAAAGGACGAACACGTACAACCATGCCCGATACGGGACTCGAACCCGCGACCCCTCGCTCAGAGATCACTACAAGCCCTACTGTATAAGCGATCTCGGCACGGGGCCGACTCAGCTCACTTATTTGAGTGTTGAAACAACTATATTCTTTGATTCTAATTTTGCCGAAAGATGACTTCGTCCATGGAAGACTCAATCATACTATCTTATAAATTTTAAGTAAATAATACAAAAGTAAGCGAACAATATCATATTAATCGTAAGTTATTTGTATCTAACCGTCACATACAACAACGCTGTATTAGAGTATTTCAGACTTCCTTGGACGAAGTCATCTTTCGACAAAATTAGTAGGCAAATTAGTATTTGCTTGGGGTTTTAGTAAACAGTAGAGTGAGTACGCTAGAGCGTAGAGTGAGCCCGCACTAGCTGTGGACGTTTATTCATCATTTGCACTGTCGGATATATTTATGGTATTCACAAGTTTCGACGATTTTCACTTTCTTGTAAAACCTTTAGTTTACTTCAGTTAGTTTAGTTTCTTAGTAGCTAATAACTGTACTTTCTTGTAAGAACTTAGGTTTTTAAAATGATTCGAACATTTCAGAAGATTTGCCAATTCTGTTCCCTTATTATGGCCCACTTATGGACATTTCAAAATTAATCATTAGAGATTCTTTGGAGCTTATGTGAAAAGAAACGCACTGAACATCATCATACATATATAATGTAAATTTTGACAACGTGAGAGACAAGTAAAAAAAATAAATTTTTGTAATTTTTGAAAAGAAAAGTATAGAGCAAAATGAGGTTTGTCATCTGATAGAATATATTTAGCATTATCCCTGCCAAAAGCTTTATTGCACGCAATTTGTTTTGAAAGATCTCTCTCACACTGTTAATATGCACGTTTCCCACAATTAGTAGTATTAGTAGTACTTTGTAGTATTATTGTCTTTGTGAGTTAAAGTGCTTGAAATGACTTCAAATGAAGTGTTTCCAAACTTAAAAAGTTTCTGTGAAAAAGGGCTTCAAATTTTGCATTTTTTATAGCGCTTCAACATCATTTTCTTAAAAAAAACAACTCCAAATTTTTCAATGAAACTTGCCATTTAGGACGAGGTTTTACTATTCTGTAATATTCTAAAATTAAAATTTTCGTTCTACAATCAGGAAATCGAAAAATTAAGAAAATGTCAAAAAAAAGTACTTCCTGTGGCGATAGATGGTAGCTGGCAAGAGTATGTGTCGAGTCCGAATAAACTAACCGAGACCAAAGGAAATAGAAAACTAAGACGGGAAAGTCTGTGCCATTCGGTGGAACTAATAGTTCTGTATCGATGGGATTTTCTATTAAGAAGACGGAACTAGCAATAGTAAGTATATATTTTGGATAGTTATTCATGGCCACTAAGTTGACAGAACAGCACTTATGATTCTCGGATGCGTTTGTATACGCAACTCACTCCCTATTCCTGAAAAACAAGCCTGCGCCTTGTTTCAGCGAGAACCTACCAATATCAGTTGTTTATAAATGAACCCAAGAGATGTGTTTCGTCAGAACCCTTCCATTGGCGACCGTATGCTCGGTTCACATTTCATACATCACAAGCCTTACACTGGCTTCAAGTTTGGACGTCATGAGTTAATGACATTGAAGTTCCGAGGGGCGGGCGGGCGCACGGATGGCCTACGCGATCCGGTCAAAACAAGTTTTTAAACTAGTGGTGCTACAGAATGGCACAGACTCCCCAGTATTAGTTTTCTATTTCCTTTGGTCTCGGCTAGCTATTCGGACTTGACACATACTCTTCCCAGCTACCATCTATCGCCGCCCAAATTACATTTTGTGGACATTTTCTTACTTTTTCGGTTTCCTAAGCGTAGAACGATCCTAATTGTAGAACTGAAATATTATTTTTAAAATATTGAAGAACAGTAACACCTTGTCGTCAATGGGAATTTTCTTTAAATAATTTGGAGCCCTTTTTAGTAAAATGGCATTAACGCACAACTGTAAATGCGAATTTTGAAGCTCTTTTCACTGAAAAGTTTTGAGTTCTCGGAAAACTTAATTGGAAGTCATTTGAAGCACCTTAAATTACAAATACAATAGTGTTTACAATTTGCTGGAAATGTGCGATAAATAACGGTGTTAAAAAATTACATTTCTGTAATTTTTGAAAAAACAAAAGTACACAGCAAAATTAATTTTAGATCACCTTAAATAGTGCAATTAGCCCTATCCGAAAAGTTGCAAGAAAAATCTTGGAGCCATTTATAAGAAAATGGCGTTTGAGTGTTTCTGAAAATGCGTTTGAGTTTTTTTTTTTAAACGGTTGAGTTTTCGAGAAACTTTGTTTGACATGGTTAAAGCGCATGTACTCATACATACAATAGTGTGAACAAATAGCCACTAATGTAAAAATTAACGACATGAGAGACAAGTAAACAAATTACATTTTTGTAATTTTTGAAAAAAAAATAATAGAGAAAACTGATGTTTATATCACCTCGTATAGTACATTATGCACTATCCCTAACAAAAGTTTAAAGAAAAAAATTGGAGTCTTTTTGAGAAAATCTTGTTTTTGTTGTTAAAGTTGCACATGTAGCAGGCAATATTATGCGAAAACTACAATAATTAAAAAAATCATTTATGACTTTCATGAAAGAACTAAATATGAAAAACAAATTTCATTTGAAGGAAAAAATCTCTATCTTCAATTTTGTGGTTGTAGACGCCGAAACAAATTCAAAATTTTGCAATATTCGAAAATTTAGAGTTAACCTTGAAAATCGGATATGTGACACATTTGTAAGTATATTTTCCTCTATTCTAACATGATATGTAAATAAACAATTTGGAGATGTTTCTGAGAAAATTTGGAAATTGTCCCATGGGTTTCATGTAATGTACCACCAAATTTGAAAGAATACTTTCCAAAATCTCAAAGCTACGAATCGAGCCATATCCACACAGGTTTCTTCCATTTGAAAATAATCCTATGCATAGTTTAGGCGTGAGAAGTGTTCACAGACGGACGAACAGAGACGTTTTGCCGTCTTGGTTTTCGGTTTCAAGGACGCACAAAATAGGGATTCTGGCTACACCATGTGATAGGGGATTTTTTTTCATAATTTAGCCACTGTATTTATCTATTTTTCGTTATCACGGCCCAGCAATGAATTGTTTTCTGTCGAAATTTCGCCATTTTTTGCGCAGCATAACATAACTCTCCCTATAGTATGTGTTACAGCGTTAGAGCTATTACAGCGTTACAGTTAATACAGCGTATATACGTACGTATACGGGAATATAAAAAAGTTATTGTAACATCATAGTATTTTCCTTGGTCAAGCGCACATCAGGGCGACGGCCGGAGGGGCGAGCAGCTGATCCTTTCATAGTCGTGTTCGTATGAAATGTAGTTGCTTTTTATTATTACTTTCTCGCACTTATTAAGGTAAGAAGAGAAAATATTGTAGTCGTGTGCCGGAAAACTCATATTGCCTGGCCCTGGTAACGAAAAGTGGATAAATCTAGTTGCTAAACTTCCTCTAACATGTGGTGTAGTCGGAATGCATGTTTTGTGGTTCCTTGATACCGAAAATTCGATTGATGGGAAAAGTTTGACTGTCTATGGTGAACGCTAGCGCCTAAACTGTCCAATCCAAGTTTCTCCAAACTTTATATTCCTCCTTCGATCTGAGAGAACAACAATTTTGCGAGTTTGAAACTGATATTTTGATTTTTCGTGGGTTCTTTACATGAAGGTTCAAAAACATTTTTTAATTGTTTTAAATGAATTTTTATTAAGATTTGTCAGATTTTTTATTACAGTTTTCTTTTTGTTAGCATAAAGAAAGCTTAAGCAAATGGCGGTGTCATTTTTGTTGATTTCACTGATTTTTCGAAAACTGCAAAAGTGCAATTTTTTAGAGATCTTTCTGCAACTACAATATTGAAGTTAGACATCTATTATGTGATTAAAATCTGTTCTTTAAATACAAGTCTTGAATTAAGGTCATATATGTTTGTGTGTATATTGTGACGGTACCGAATAGTTGAAAAAAAAATGATTTTAAACGCACGACATTGTAGCCTGCCGCGTGCCTCCGCAGCGCCTCCTTTTGTGAGTGCGAGGGTAGGGCCAATTCGCGTCGGACACGTGCATAGGCAGAGGTCCCTTCGCGCATGCTTTGTCCGGCGGAGGGGCAGTGGGTACAAGAATTACGACCCGATCGGCGCCTCTCTGGCGCCGCCCCATCCCCAGGCGACCCGCCCCCCCCCCGACGTTAGAGAGAGAGGGTTGAGTGGAATTTTTCCACTGAACTCGGCTAGAAAACGCTTCCGCACATTGGCCAAGATTAAACTGAGACGCAGTTGCCTTTTGCCAATAGAGAGGAACCTCTCAAAATTTAAACTAAAAATCTTTCCAGAACTTTCGGCAAATAAGTAATAAGAGGGGGTTACAGAGGCTTCGCGAGAGGTGACCAAGTAAAAAACCAGGAGAAGGGAAGCGACGGTTTTGAGAGCAGGTTCGGGGAGGAGCGAGGAGCGCGCGCCGCGGCGGTGCGTCGTCCGGGGTAAACGCCACTGGCGCGGATTATTCTAAGTTTTTGGCGCGCTGTGTGTAAAGCGGAACGTGGAATTGCTCCTGACGGACGTTCGCTATTACGTATGTGGTTTGTTTTTGAATTGGCAAAGGACTTTAATTGTGACCAATTCGCGGGTACTTTGTTAGGCGCAGAGCAAACTCGTCCGGTCGCCTGAAAAAGGATTATCGCTGATCGCGCGGTGGAACCGAGTGACGCACGCGAGTCAGAATTATTCAGTTTGACTCACGTCACTACGCCCACGACCGCTACGAGGTCATAGTTTTGCGAAGAGGTCTCCGCCTACCTCTTCCTGCCGACTTCGTGCACGAGTACCTGCCTCCCGCCCCCGCCGGCGCGGACCTTGCCGACCAGCTGTGACCTACTGCCGGCCCTTTCATCGCCGAAGACGGAGCCGTGAGGACGCCGCCCCAAGGTCGGACATCGACCCTGCGAAGCCATCTGAAAATACGGTCTGTTGTCCCGTAGACTTTGGTGAATGACCCGATTCACAGACCTGTGCCTCATCATAAGCGAGCCGCGCTGAGGCTGTTGTTTTTTGAGGGTAAACCTCTTAAATTGTATGTTGGTAAATTGTACTTTAATTTGTATTGTCTTCTAGTAAGTAAGGAAATTAGTTGATCTGGGAAAAGAAAGGAGGGGTAAATTCAAACTATTTTTTGGGAGTTGCGGGATAAACCAGAAAAAGGGGAGGGATGTCTTTGGGTTTAAGAGGGAAAGGGTATTAGTAATAGGGTTTCTTTTTTTGTGTAATTCTTCATTTTTTTTGTTAATTAAATTTTACTTGTTCCTCATAACCTCAGTGAATTTCATTTGGTAACAAGTAGCGTCCGTCCATGGGCTCCCATTTCTTATAGAGAGTCTCTGCGCCTGAGTTAGCCGGCAACTGAATCAGGTGAGTGAGGAAAGGGGGGGGACCTCGATCGGGATCGATCCCCGACGTCGCACGCGCGAGGGCCCGCGGTGCTGACAATATATATATATATATATATATATATATATATATATATATATACATACATATATATGACCAGTTTTCGCGTAATTTTGTATGAAATATACGCAATTTTTTATTTTTTAACAATTTGATTCTCAAGAACGGCTCCAAATTTTATCTTGAAATTTTGATTTCGTATGTGTCGGGCGATAAAAATGGCGTGAACTGCCTGTGAACTTATTTTCGACAACTGCAAAAATTTAATTGTTAAAATTTAAAATCTACAAAATTGAATATAGAGATATTTGCATTCAACGAAATTTGTTGTAAAATCTCAGCTCTTTAAAAACGAGCATTTTCAATGTTTTGAAAAAACGAGTAGTTTTCACGCAATATTAGGTTGAAATGAATGCAAATTGTAAAAAGGGCAATTTATCGAAAACTGCTCCAATTTTGGCCTGTATTTTCCGTGCATAAATCAAAAAGTACTTAAAAGAATTGCGGACGTCTCGTTTTCGTTGATCCCTCTGAATTTTCGAAAATTGGGAGATGGATATATTGGGTTAGACAATTAAATTGTTAAGCGTCGGCGCGAGTTCGAATGTCAGAGCGATTCAGTGATGTGTAGAGGTAATGCGCGGCGAGTTTACTCGGAAGATTTGAGTTCGAGTCTCGGTGCGGCAAAAGTTTGCTGGTTGAAATCACTTTTGCAAGTTCATGTTATAGTATAATAATGAGTGAGAGTATGTACTGTCATAGTGGCAGTAATTTTGATTTATCGGAAATTCTAGATGCCTTTCTTTAAAAAAATATAAAAATCCCAGCGTTTTTCAGTACATTTTTGTTTTCAAATAGTTCCAACACATGAAAAACGAGAAATTTATGAATGTTAGTCAAGAAAGCTAAACGAACTTGTTTAGTAGAAGTTCATATTTTTAACCGATATTAATGTTCTCACTTTATTTTTGCGTTTAACGGTCAAGGCTCAAAAACTCACGATGTTTTACAATTCAGAATATATATATATATATATATATATATATATATATATATATATATATACTAGCTAGTACCCGGCGCGTTGCTGCCGCAGAAGAAATAATTGAGTAAATATTCCTCTCCCCCTCTCTTTTCTCCTCTCTTTCCCCTCTCTTTTCACCTCCCTTTTCGCCTCTTCCTCTCCCTCTTTTTCCTCCTCTCTCATTTTCCCCACTCTCTTTTCCATCAGTGTTTCTTTCCCCCTTCTGTGTCTCTTTTCTCCCTCCGTCTCTTTTCTCCCTCTCTGTCTCTTCTTCCTCTCTGTGTCTCTCTTCCCTCACTCTCTGACCCTTTTCCCGTTCTCTCATTTCCCCCTCGTTCTATTTTCCTCTCTCTCCATTTCCGCCTATATTTCCTCCCTCTACTTCCCCCTCTCTCTATTTTCCTTCTCATTCGCTATTTTCCCTTTCTTTCTCTATTTCATTCTCTTTCATTATTTTCCCTATCTTTCTCTATTTCCTTCTTTTTCAATATTTCCCTCTCTCTATTTTCCCTGTCTCTTTTTCACTTTCCTGTCATCAACTTGCGCCGCCTGCTCCCTGTGTGCTTCTCAACCTCGCCCCACGGCACACGGCAACGCCCAGCAACAATAAAGCGCACGTGCATTGGGAATTGCATTTAACTGAAATGCCATCATGTGCTCTAGCGCCATCTAGTGGAGTTACAATAATTGTAATATGCCTATGTTCTTTCTGCAAGTGCAAGCAATATGTTGACACATTTTATCGCAATTGGATGCCTGCTACTGCAGCGCATTAAGCACGAACCAACAAACATGGATTTTTATATATTAGATTAATTTTCTGTATAATAATTTTTCTAGCTGAAGAACCCTACGTTGCCGGGGTATTTATCATAATTTTGTATTAAACAGAAAGAGGAATTCCATCTATTCTCGCCCTATGGCAGAGCCTTCTTCTATTCTACTGTATATTCCCTCCGCCCTATCCCGCCTCTCTCTGCCTTGCTCCAATATGGAAATACCTGGTCTTCCGTACACACTAAAACACTTCTCACTAAAAAATATTTAAATTTTAGTCCTAATGGGGTTCCTACCCCAAACTGATTTTTCTTTATAACTGAAAATAATAAACAAATCTAAACTAAAAATTAAAATGTATGTACTTACGTATATTCTGTTTGTGGAATTTTATGTATTATATTCATACTTTCAATCAATTGCCATATTATAAAACGTAACCATTTTCATATTTTTTCTTCTTGCGTATTTAGAAAGGAAAGTTTGAAATTGATCTTTCCGCATCAAGCGACGTCTAGAAATAATTTAAGGAATTTTAATTGAATTCTAGTACCTTTTTAGGATCCTTGATAAGTTGTGGCTGACCGAACGGAGCCACTGAGCACTTATGCGATTATAATATCTCCAAAAAACCAAGTTCACAGTGGCCCTCGGCTTTACAACACTTTTTCTATTTAAAATAACAACCTTCAAAACCAGCATTGTCACACATTAAATTCCTCCAAATACCCATTTACCAATATTGTTTTACTTTAATTGTACTGCGGTTTTACTAAAAATTATATTATTGCCGAACTATCATCAATTTAATAATTCCTTCAACACCCAAAAGTACTCGCTATTATATTAAAACACTTATCTAAAACATGCATCCCTCCGTCAGTTTCAGAATAACACGTAAATCGCACTGTCACTTGCCCAACCTGCAAATACTTATGCTTAATTTACTACAACTAAACATGTGTGCACTCATACCTTTTTACGGCAATGTTAACCATATCCATTAGAAAATTATATCTTCGAAACATTTAGTCTCTTGTACACTTAATGCACTCACACCTACACGCAATTAAAATCAATATTCAAGTTACTTTTATAAATAAAACGGAAAAAATTCAGAATTATTTCGGGTTAGACAAATGACTGAAAAATAAACAAACAGTCCTCTAAATACGCACTTCTGTACATTGATGAAATCAGTAGGAGATCTCAGACCTCATCCTCTGGTGGCGCGCAGCTAAACAATTGACATTGATCCACTATTGAATCTGTGATGTAGAGCCAGGCGAAAAATGTCCGGAAAAGTAATTATTTTGTGAATATAGTAAGGTTTGTGATTGTAAATCATAGCCTATGTTACTCCAGACCTTTAAAGGAAGCTAGTACAAAAGTTTCATCAGTATTGGTTCAGTAGATTCAGAGATTATCGCGCTGTAAGTCAGTGCAGTTCTGTCTTTATATATATATATATATATATATATAATGTTTAAACATTTTGTTTTTTCAGATGCCCAGAAAATGTACCGTTCCGCTCGAAGAGATTTTGGAGGCTTTGTTGTCTACTTCTGATTATATTTCTAGCGAAGGAGTGGTTCATCCTCCAGCACATCCAGCCTGGAAGTCCGTAGCCTCTAAGCTGAATAATCGTTTGACACCGAAGTACATTTGGTTAATGGTTTGGCAAAATAGGCACGGTTTTCAAGAAAACATCCGTGCTCATTTTAAATTATTTTCCAATAAGGATGTACCTGACACGTCTTCAGACCTTGAATTTTATTCTGGCATTGAAAGCGATTCTCCCATTTCTACATCTTCAAATCTGCCAAATATTCGACCGGAAAAAGATTTTATAGTCACCATAAGCCCTGAAGATTGGAGGGAGCTCCGTCCTTCAGTACGAAAATGGAAATCGTCCAACCGGCCTCAAGGAAGAAATTATTTTCAATTTCAGAGTGGTTGGACGTCTAGGATTATGAACTTGTTGTGGACTCAACATAGAATTCCATGTCCTTATACATTTAAAAAGGCGTTCATTGCAAAAGATGCAGATTCAGCCAACCAGTTTTTAAAAATTATTGCTCAATGCAGAGAATGTGATTCATCAGCCGTGGGAACAATGACAGAACCACCATTGGAAGATGAGAGTTCGGTAATGATCTGGAGAACTGTAGATACACGGGGCGCTTCACATTCGAAAAAAACGACATGTATCAGGCGAACTCAGGAAACAAGTAGGCAGCCAAGTTCGTTACGTAGCAGCTTCTGCCTTTCGACGAACAGAAGCTGCACGAACTATGCGTTTCGGTGAACCAGAGCCACCGAATTTGCCTACTAATACCACCCTTCGCAAAATAAAGCAGGATCAAAGGTGTGAAGACTTACAGATCCCTAAGGATAAAGATCCTATCTCTGCTCTGGTAGGCATGAAGTATCGGCACCCATATGCCGGTGTCATCCATGAAATAGCAGCAGATAAATTCATGGTTTCGTACCACAGTCCTGCCCAGCGTCGATTTTATAGGGAATTCAGACGAGAAAATTATACAATCCTTTCCTTAGACGCTACAGGATCATTAGTACAGAAAATCAGAAGGCCAGGAGGACGAAGTGGTCACATTTTTTTATATGAAGCCGTTCTCAATACGGGAAAAGTTCAATTCCCAGTATTTCAGCTACTCACAGAAAAGCATGACGCTAACACCATATGTTATTGGCTTAACGAATGGGAGAGAACTGGGCAACGCAGCCCACATCAGGTTGTCTGTGACCAGTCCAAAGCACTGTTGTCTGCACTTTCCAAATCATTTGGGAAAAGTGTCAGCTACAAACAATACAAGGAAACTTGTTTCCTTGCTCTAACAGAGGATAACTCATATCTCCCTCCCTATTTTATCAGGATTGACATTTCCCACTTTATTTCCTCAGCACGTAAATGGGGTTTGTGGAAGCAGACCAGCCATAGAAAGGTACAAGAGTTCTACATGCGATGTTTAGGACTTTTAGTTAAATGTATTAGTTTTGAGCAATTTGAAGTGATTCTCTTCAATGTATTCTGCTGCGCCCTGGCAGAAAGTGATGGGTTCATTGTTGATAGCAATATGCCTACCCCTGCCGAGTCAAGCAGGATACAGATAATTGATTGGCTTCAAAAATTTAATGTTGATATTCAAGGTAGTACTTTGAAGAATCTGCTATGGGATACGGACATCAAAAATGTTTCAATAGAAAATGACGAAGCAGAAGAAGAAAACATTGATGACAGAAACAATGAAGGACCGACAGAGGTCTGGATTGCCGAGTTATTCCATAGAGCTATGGATGTTGTGGGAAAAGTTACAGGTGACCGCCTGAATCCATACTTTTCCCCCCTCATTGCCCAAAAATTTAAAATGATTGCAAATGACTTTGTAGTATGGTCAGGGGTTCTAGTTAACCTATACAAAGCCCCAAATGTCACAGTCACTTCCGCATCTGTGGAGGGGGACTTCAATGATTTGAAGCAGAGAGTCCTCCAAGGAGATGTTGGACTCTTGGCTGTCCACAAATTTGTCGCCAAACATATAACAGCAATTGAGGGAGCTGTGTTATTGGCTGCAACAACATTTGGCGAATCTACAATGAAAAATGATGACAAAAGTGAAGGAGAACTGGAATACTTCGAAGACTGGAAAGGACAGGCTGTGTCTCCAAAACGACGGAGAGTGCCAAAGTACGTCGTGCCCTGCCCAGAAATTAAGGCCATGGAGGAAGTTAAAAAGTTAAAAATCCCTCCTCCATCATTGCAGCTATTAAAAAATGGGAATTTGACTGGTTTTGTCATGATCAAAGATGTTAATGCAAAGGTAAAAAACACTTCCTCTTTTGATTCTGTCTGCCAAATAATTTCCCTGATATATTCTGACAGCGAGAAATTTCGTTTGTTAATGACAGACATTAAGAACCTTTCATTGCAAACTTCAAAATCCTTGGCTCTTTATGGTGCCACAAGAGATACGTATGTTCTAAGATGCAAAGCGTTGGCTACAGTTCTGCCAGAAAAACGTTTGCAAAATCCTTCTGGTACTGTTAAGAATAGATCTTTGGTGAGATATGAATGCTACGGAAATGTGTGTAATTTGGTAAGAGAATTGTTTGAGGACTTACCCAGCATGACTGTTACCCGCTCATGTTTCAACAGAACTTGCAGTAACAAAATGAAAATGAAGATTCATAAATATGTAACGCTGGATGTAAATGTAAAAGTATTATTCGCTCAGGGTTGGGCATCAATCGAAAACGCTATTGCAAGTTGGTTGCAAAATTCTCAAAAATCATGCTGCGAGGAAGGTGAAATAAACAAAACCATGGGGCCTTTAACATTTATTGATATAGATTTTTTGGGGATTAAGGGTTTGGGGTCCATTCACGGCACTGATGACAAGTTCAATCGGTCTTGCGCTATTAAAGACATTCCTGTGTTCTTGAAAATAAGCGGGGAGAAGGTTGTGTTAAGAGGAGCAGTGGCTTATCAGCCTGGCCACTATATTGGTTATGCCCGCCACCTGTCAGGCCAATGGGACGCCTACGATGACATTAGCAGTAATGTAATTACAGCTGTTAAAGAGGATTTCCAAATTCTTCCCCACCTTCTTATTTACTCTAAATTTTAAGACAGTATACCTGTAATGTATTGTTTACAGTTTTTACTTGTACAGTCTCGGTAGAGCATGTGAATTTTGTTTTTCTTTACTGGTATATGTAGTGGCTGAAATTAACTTTTCATTGTACCAGATATTTATTTTTAATGTGTTAATGTTTTTTATTTTATAAGATTTCTGTGTTGTATGTAGGAAAACTGTGGAAACCTAATCTGAAGTAGCTTGTACAATAGACAAGAATGCAGAACTTTATAAATGTCCTTCCAATGGCCAAAAGTAGATCCAATTAGTATTTTTTATTTAATATTCACGTGCGTCCGCTTGTGAATATTAAATATTGTGTCATTTGGCAGAAGGTTGAGATGTCCACTATTTATTTCAGACTAGAAGAGATGAAGGAGAAACAAAATGTAGCTAATGTACCATTCGGAAAATAAATTGATTTGTTATAGGGAAGCTTTATTGTTGAAGACAAGGCCTCAGAGGATGAAAGAAATGTTTCGGAATTTTTCGTTTGATCCTGTTCTGGTGGGGTTACGTTTTCCTAGCTGAAAATGGAGTGCAGGTGGTATATGGTTTCTATGGGAATAAAATTTACTGGAGGGATGTAGAAAGCAATTTTTGATAGGTAGAATACGTAATTCGTTATGAATTTGTTAATAGAGAATAAATCATGGAGTTTTTAAACAAGTTCTGAGGCAAGAATTTTCAAATACTTGAATTTTATTAATCGTTGTTTTTGAAGCGGAACGATGTTTTTGAAGCGAATCAGGTTGGACAGTATGTGTGAGAATGGGACGGGTCATTGTTAGATAAATTCGAATTTTCATTTTGACGTTAAGGGAATTTGAATATTTAACTAATGGAAGAAGTTGGTGCCAACATTTATTAGCAAAACAGACTTTTGCAGAATATTGTTTTTCCAGTGAAGTGTTGTGTCCATTAAAATGCCTAAATATTTGACAGGTTCATTAGAAGAAAGCCATGGTATGTTGCCATTATGAAAAAGTAAAGGAGGTAGGATGCTATAGTGTCTTAAGAAGTAAATTTGTGTTAAATTTTGAAACGTTGAATTTTATGTGCCAGTTGCGAGCCCATTTTTAATTAGGTTTAAATGAGTTTGTAAGAATGATATTGCTGTTTGTAAATTTGAACTATTACTATAATTAACTGAGTCGCCAGCAAATAAAGCTATGGAAGTATTTATAATAGGAGGAAAATCATATAGAAAAAAGTTGAAAAGGGTTGGAGATAGTACTGCTGCCTGAGGGACCCCGGTATAGTGTGGATTGATTTAGCAAGTGAAAGATGTTTCAAATGAATATAAAAAATACGGTTTTCTAAAAAGCTTTTAATTAAATTGTATAAATAGTTGGGAACTTTTAGAATGGAATTTATGTAATAGTCAAGGATGCCTTACGCTTTTTCAAAATCTGAAAAGCTGTACACAAATATTAATAGTTATGAAGTGTTAATAAAATGTCTTCTGTTAAACAAAGAATTCGGTGGTTAGTAGATAAGTGTTCGAAATCAAAATTGGAAATTTGGTATGTCATTAATTAAATTTCAGAATTTATTTAGTCTGTAATTAATGCATTTTTCAAATATTTTAAAACTTGAAGATAGTAGACTAATTGGTCTATAATTTAAAGAATTTTTGTATTATTAAGGTTGACAATGGAAATTACATGAGCTATTTTCCATGCATTACGGAAGTAAGAAAGTGTAAGACAGGAATTGAAAATAGGTGTGTAAAGAATGATTATTCCGAAAGGGAATTGTTTGATGATATGTGAAGAAATTATGTCAGGTCCAAAAGAAAATTTTGGTTTTAGTTTATCAATAAAGTTAAGTACCTCAAAAGGTGAAACAAAAGATATATCAAGGGGAGTAAATGAGAATGTAATTTCTATTTGTGGTAAGACGAAAATGGAATGTTGAGCATTAGTAGACATATGAGGAGTAAATATTTGTAATAGATATTTGCAGAAAGATTCACATTTGTTTTGGAATATATATATATATATATATATATATATATATATATATATATAGAGAGAGAGAGAGAGAGAGAGAGAGAGAGAGAGAGCAAGCAAATAGGGGAGGAATGGAAGCAGGTTTTGAATCGTGTACGTTAGTGTAATTTGATTCACAAAGAATGTGAATAGATTGATATAAGTATAAAAGTTGGCGAACTTGTTATATTAAGAAGTTTAAATAAGTTTTGACATAAATAGATCTATGTTGTAACCAGTGGTTTCTAAATATACATTTATGTAGAATTAAACTATAAAAATTAAGTGGGATTTATGGACAAGTATTAATATAAAAGAGGATGCAATCAAATCTATAGCGTCCAATACTGTATGACTTATGAGCGAGATATATTGATCTATTTGACTTTTGTTTGAAATTTGGGAATGAGGAGCAGACGATGAGTAACTATATCTTGAAAATATGGCCAATTTATTTGTGGTATGTTAAATGGATTTTCAAGTTTAGATTGTGATGGGGAAATAGAGAATGTGAAAGATAGAGGGCAATGATCACAAGGAAGAACATTGAAAACATCGATTGTAACAGTATGGTATGATTTTAGAAATTCCGAAATATATTATTTCAGGCAGTATATCTTGTATGTATGAAAAATCTGTTGGTGAATCTTGGGAGTGAATAATTAAGTTAAAATTGAAGTAATAAATCTCCATTTGAAATTGTTTAATCTGCTTCCCTACGCATTCTGCTTTCCATTGACGTCACTAGAGGGTTGATTTGAATTGAAAAAATTAAAAATATCATTGGGTTTATAATGGATATTTGGTTTTTTGTATACTGAAGAAATTTGTAAATAGGGAATTTCTTTTGTTTCGATAACAATACGGACATTTTCAAATGCGTTAGATTGAAGATTATTTAGTTGGTAATGTTCAATGGACTTGCATATTGCGATTGCAACACAATCTTTTCTTCCAAAGGAATATGTGGTTATACGGTCAGATTGAT
Organism: Acheta domesticus; assembly: GCA_031308135.1. Classification (NCBI taxonomy): domain Eukaryota; kingdom Metazoa; phylum Arthropoda; class Insecta; order Orthoptera; family Gryllidae; genus Acheta; species Acheta domesticus. The sequence continues at coordinate 41,113,275 of JAHLJT010005437.1, read as the reverse complement.
TTATAAAATATCCAGGTGTAAAAAATTTACTGATGGGAAATAGATGGATTTCCTGCAGAGAGTCTATGTCTGTTTTAAGTATTTCTAAGTAGTAAGAGAATAAGGATATTTTCTTTTAATACCATCTGCATTCCAAGAGAGTATTTCAAGTGTAATGTTTGGTCTCATAATAAAGAATAATTAAGGACTAAAGTGTGAGAGTGATTGAACAATGTTTTGTATTAATGTGGGTAATATATTAGTTAATAAGAATGTTATTAGTGTTTGTATCTGAGATAAGAGTGATATTGTATTAATATTGTGTATAAAAGAAGAGTTATAATGTGGAATATTTTTAACTTTTTCTTTGTATAAAGATTTTACAGGAGGGTGATGGTAGTTAGAATGTTGTGGTAACCGAGGAGAATTAAAATTCTAAAAAAAATTCCGATATATGTTAATCTTAACATTGATTGTTGTGCAGAATTATTATTTCTGAATAAAAATTGAATTTTTATGAAGTTTTTCAAATGATATACTTATTTTCATATTAAGTATGAAAAGAGGGTGATGTTTTCATAGCCGAGATTTAAATTTTTAGAGACCGTAGGTCCAGGCAGAAAACAACAATGACCACGAAAAAAAAAAAAACCACTTCGCTCACAAAATAAGAACAATATTTTTCTACAACTGTATACAATTTACATTTTAAAAATGTTTCTATTATTAAATTGGAATAGAGTATTTTATGTCTTGGGGAAAAGCAGTGTATCACGTACATGGGACCGAGCGAAAGCGATACTGACATATACGTGTGTTTACTAGTTATTTTTCCAAACATTCTTCATTGTAACGAGCCAGTTCTTTTGGGTAACATTTATTTCAATGGAAGTTAAAAATATCCTACCTCATATGTGGATAGAAATGGGCAAAATCCGCCTTTTGTATTTTATGGTTGTGGGGGTCCCTGCGTGGAGTTGGCACTGCCGTATTATTATGGCAATCCTTTAAAGCCCAGCGGTACGTTTCCTAACCACCGTATCGCACTCACCAATTTTGTTTCGTACTTTCTTGGTGAAAGTGATTTTGTTCGTTACGTTGCTTTCCTGCAGTCTTTTGGTTGTTGATTTCGGACAGTATATGACATGTTTTGGATGACATCAAAAAGTCGCGTTTATAAAAATACGAGATCTCAATAGCTGTGTTGAAAGAAAAGTCCTTTTATTTCATCAATAATTGTAATTAACAACTAATAAATACTAAGATAACTTCAGCATAATATGAGTAACCAATTATGAAAAAATTCTTAGGTTTTCGAAAATTTTGAGTTAATTCTATCGGACGACAAATTCTCCGGTACATTATTGAACCGCTAGGTGTTTCCAATACCTTTTAACCTTTTCTATAAATAAACTGTAAACGACTGAATTTGCATGAAGTATGTGATGAATGAGACGAGTGTGGAAGTGAGAGCGGAGGTAAGACAGGCGAGAGCTGTGGCGAGGGTGCGGTCGGAGGGAAGGGGGAGGCGAGAGCGATGACGGATGGCGGAGACAGATGGGACGGAGGCTGGCGCGGAAGTGGGAGAGACGGGTGGGGCGGTGGAGGTGGGGGAGGAGGAGAAGGCCGCGCGAGGGCGAGGACGGAGGTGGGACAGGAGGTGCGGAGCCGACGGCGGTGGCGGTGATGGAGTCGATGATAGAAGCGGGAGTGGTGACGGGTCGGAGACGGGAACAAAAGGCGAGGACGGGGGCGCAGGCAGGGGCCGAAGCAATGGCGTGGCAAAGGCGGAGGTGAGGAACGGACGTTGGCAAAATTATAAACACTGCAAGGGCCCCGTTGTTCCGAAATATCCTGAGCGAGAGTGTCCCTCGGTCATAAAAGTGTCAAAGAAACCCTCGCCCTCCGGCTTCTGTTTATCGTCACAGCGCCCTGCCGCGGCCGCACGGCCACGCGGCCACACAGAATAACGTTCTCTTTCTTCTCGTGTCCCAAGTTGCAGCTAGTTGCAGATGAAACCTACAGGAACGTGTTCCCTAGTCCTTCTTGTAATATTACTGCAAGTTTCATGGCAAACATATGTGTACATTTTTTTGTAAGTCAAGAAACGTAACCGGGATGTCGCTTCTCGGAGGCATGGTTTCAATAATTTATTTGCGACTAATGTGAAAGTGAAAAATATGGTTTTTGTAAGAAATGTAATTACAAAGTATTGAAGAGTAACGAGGAAAAAATAATTCTTAACTTTAACAGTAACCGTGATATGTGCATCTCAAAACGGGATGAATTTATGGCCATCCGGTTTCTTAAAAATCTCTCATGTTTGCGCGCGTTCTACACAATAATGGACAATTAAACAACAAAATATAGTATACTACATGAATCATTGGACATTTTTCTTTTCATATGTGCTTAAATAAAGCAAATTGGACAATTTTGAAAAATTGATTTTTGGCCGCTTTTTTCGCCTTTCGAACCACCTTGCTCCGGTCGCGCCGCTCCCACCACGCCCTTCATGCCGGCTTTCGCTTCTCTTAAGTGAGAGGCACGCAAAATTATCTGCAGAACTTCGTTTTCCGCCCACACGCTGCAAAGTAACGATCCAGTTTGCTGACGCATCTCGCACCAACAATTTTGTACCAAAACTATTTTGTAAATAATTTATACAACCTTCTTTTTAAACTTTTGTTTGTATGTATTTTTCAGATCATGCGCACATCAATCGCATCATGTGCGCATAATGTGATGTAGGACTGTGTGTGACCCCATTCTTTAAAATGTATCACACATAGATACATTATTAATATAAGAAAATAATAAATAAACAAAAAGGTAACAAAAATACATAAACAAAAAAATAAAAATAAAAAACACAAAAACAATACTTTTAACTTCGTCAGTGCCGGTCCAAAGCCTGGGTCTAAAAGAATGACAAGGAAAAGTATTCAGCACACGGCGTGTGGCGACGGCCAGCGCGCCTAATGCGTAGCAGTGAAAGGGTTAATATGTGTATTAACGCAAGTTTACATATTTTGGCGACACTACTTAATAGAAGCCTACATAATTAAATTTGTTCAAAGAATTGGTCGACACGACCGGGATTCGAACCCGGGCTTTCTGGTTTAAGCTGAGCTACTCTGACCACTAAGCTACCGAGTCAACCATCCCTTTGAACAGTTTTCATAATAAGGTGACGGGAATGGTGACAATTATGTATAAGCTTACAATATAAATTATCAAATTTGGATTTGTTTAGGGGGTAAATAGAAACACTACTAAATAGTTGTGGTTAATTGTGTTACAGTAGCGCACTTAGGACGATAATTCTCTAATTTACGATATTTCCAGACGCTAATATTATTTTTCAATTACCCTCGTCTCCATCATCTTCTGCTTCTTCGTCATCTGCTGTTTCATCTTTTGCTTCTTCATAATTTTGTGCTTCTTGTTCTTCTTCGTACCCTTCTTATTCTTTGTACCTTTCTTCTTTTTCTTCTTCTTCTTCTTACCCTTCTTCTTGATACTCTTTTCGGAAATTTCGACATATTTTTCTTAACAGCAGAGGCATCAGTTTTACTAGCACCTCTTATAACTCTTTTGTGCAGCATGGGTCGTCAGTCAATATGGACTCGGATACTTTCTTCAGTAAATCTTGTGTTATGCGTCATTTTCTGCGTTTACTTGACTCGCCGAATTCCTTTCTCGACCGACCCGCCTGTTGTTTTGTCCGTATTGGTAATTTCACATCACCGGTAAGCCACTTTTCATTATTTTTTTACAATTCTTTCTTCCATATTATATGCAGCTGCCCATTTTTGTTTGAATTCAGACTTGAAAAACAGTAATTAACGTTTAAATTCGTTTACTTTTTCCGATGGACAATTTGGGATTTAAAAAAAATTATTTTCTCTCTACATTTAGTCTTCTCATTAATTAAACATTCATACTGCTTGGTAAAGATTTTTTCTAATCATCTCCTTAACATTTTCTTCGGTATCTACACCAAACAAATTATACTAAAATTCCTCAATTTCACAAATTTCGAATCGATTAGAATAGGAACTTCCTGACAATGTAACTTAAGCACTAATATTTGAGAAATTCAACTCAAAATTTCGATGCATAATACGTTTACTTAAACGCGTTAAATTACATAAATATTAACGTTAAACAGGACAATTTTGAATTTAAAGCACAATGCATACCTGGAACTTCTAATTCCATAACAAATCAATCACTTCAATCCACTTGGCAACTTTGAAAGTTTCACAAAGCGAATAAAGGATTCCTTTGTAAGGAACTGCTGATAGCAAATACTTGCAGCGCACACAAAGGCTCACTTTAGACTGTTGCTACAACAAAGATACTAGTCGGAGACTAACAGATTAATGTCGTATGACTCAATATAATTTCAACTCTTAGGCAATGGTCTAATTTCTCTCATATGTTGAAATTTTTATTTAGACTTTCGACCAGCTTCTCTCTCAAAATACCCCTATGTGCAACGTTGAGATATACGTTAGTGAATTAATTAAAAATGTTCATTTTATATAAGACAGGAGGTTTAACAGTAACCTAAGGCTATGGGCCATAATAGAAAAATCAAAGTTAGTGGGAAAACCCATTCCTTTATTCTTCCTGTTGGGCTGCAGAATTTCTTGTCAGAAATGGTAATATCGTACTTCTGCGCCCAAATTCTCTTAGAAATGTGTTATTCTCTCATCCCATTCTTAATTACGGTTTTCATCCGCAATGATTATTGATAGATTCAAGAAAAAATTCGAAACCTTATGGGCAAAATCTCTTAGTCGATTAACCAATCTGGTACAAACGCATATTTTGGTGGAACAATCCGGTACTGTGCTGGTACAATCGATTAAGATTAGTTGAACAAATTTCGACGGTGACGGTGACGCCCTGTAATGCATTGTTGGCGGACCTCCGCTCCGCGATCTTTATATCGCTGTAGGTTGATTATTGTAGTGGTACAAACGCATATTGTGGTGGAACAATCCGGTACTGTGTTGGTACAATCGATTAATATTGGTTGAACAAATTTCGACCGCGACGGTGACGCCCTGTAATGCATTGTTGGCGGACCTCCGCTGCGCGATCTTTATATCGCTGTAGGTTGATTATTGTAGTGGTACAAACGCATATTTTGGTGGAACAATCCGGTACTGTGCTGGTACAATCGATTAAGATTAGTTGAACAAATTTCGACGGTGACGGTGACGCCCTGTAATGCATTGTTGGCGGACCTCCGCTGCGCGATCTTTATATCGCTGTAGGTTGATTATTGTAGTGGTACAAACGCATATTTTGGTGGAACAATCCGGTACTGTGCTGGTACAATCGATTAAGATTAGTTGAACAAATTTCGACGGTGACGGTGACGCCCTGTAATGCATTGTTGGCGGACCTCCGCTCCGCGATCTTTATATCGCTGTAGGTTGATTATTGTAGTGGTACAAACGCATATTGTGGTGGAACAATCCGGTACTGTGCTGGTACAATCGATTAAGACCGGTTGAACAAATGTCGACGGTGACGGTGACGCCCTATAATGCATTGTTGGCGGACCTCCGCTCCGCGATCTTTATATCGCTGTAGGTTGATTATTGTAGTGGTACAAACGCATACTTTGGTGGAACAATCCGGTACGTTGCTGGTACAATCGATTAAGATTGGTTGAACTAATATCGACGGTGACGGCGACGCCCTGTGTTGTAGTGTTGGTGAGGCCCCTCTCCGCGACCTTAAAATCGCTCTATGTTGTCTAATATTCTGGTACAAACGCATATTTAGGTGGAACAATCCGGTACATCCCAGGTATAATCAATTACGAACGGTTTCACATTTATATACTGTCATGTTTATTAGATGTTATTGTTGACCTAAGCCTCTCGCGGAATTTTAAAATGGCTGTATCTTCATCAATTTTCTGGTACAAACCAAAATTGTGGTGGAACACTCCGGTACAAACGTGGTACAAACGATCTGCTATGTTTTCAAATTTTTTTACGATGGTGGCGGTGCCAGCGTGAAATTGGCACCACCACATTTGAAAGTGTTGTATCTTTTAAGTGGCTTTGGTACAAACGAATGTTTTTGTGGAACAAACGGGTACAAACGAGGTACAAACGAATGGTAATTGTTTAAATGTTTTTCGCTTTGGTGGTGGTGCCAACTTCACGGACATTCGTCAAGCAGGTCGACAATGGCATACGAAGTTGAAGAACACTCTAGAAGATTTTGATCTTCGAGCTACAAATTCGGATCCATGCATGTTCCTTGACGCTAGAGAACCACACACGTATCTACTTGTCCATGTTGATGACATGTTGATTGCATCGAAAAATAATGCAAGGATCAATCAGATCTAAAGGTAACTTGCTTCTCATTTTGACGTGAAGGACCTAGGACGAGCTAGTTTTTGTGTGAGGATTTAAATAGAGCAAGGTGATAAGAAAATAACACTTTGTCAAAGTGGTTACATTTGAGACATTTTGAAAAGACACAACGTGGAAGATTGTAAGCTTGTAAAAATCTCCCATCGCTACAGGAATGAAACTTCAATCCGGCATCACTTCAGAAAGAGAGAAAGAGCGACGACCATTCCATGATCTCATTGGTTCTCTTATGTAGCGCGAGGTACTAATCCGGACATCGCTTACGCTGTTAACATGTTAAGTCAGTATAATAATTGTCACAATGAAAGTCATTGGTAGGCTGCCAAACGTATAATTCGATACCTGCAAGAAACAATTATTATAAAAATAGTTTCTGTTTACGATAACACTCAGTTACAAGGTTATGCCGACGCCGACTGGGCAAATTGCCCAAATGATAGAAAATTGTATTCCGGATATGTCTTCTTGATGTTGGGAGGAGCTATTTTGGGATGTACTCGTGAACAAATAACCGTCGCACGGTCTTCAACGGAAGCAGAATATTTTAACATTTCCGAAGCTGCTAAAGAAGCAACGCACATCCTTACTTTTGCCCAAGAACTGGGAATCAATCGTTCTAACAAAATAATTATTTACAATGATTACCAATCAGCTGGAAAATTAGTATACAACCCAATGTTTCATGCTGGGTCTAAACATTTCGACGAGAGATATCATTTCATTCGTCAAGCAGCACAAGAACATAATTTGAAAATTTAATTTTAAGTACTGAAGATGTAGTTGTCGACGTATTGACTAAGCTTCTACCCAAAAATAAACATGAAAGTTGCGCTATCAGATGTGGATTAGGTGACTGATTATTAAACAGCATTGAAATCGAAGGAGGGTGTTAGTATGTACAATTTCCATGCTAATTGTAATTGCACACGGCTTTGCCTAGCCTTAAGAATGTCTTGAATTGTTCGCCTTTTGTCAAACAAACTTGTAATATTTTGTATGTATTTCGAAAAAACATGTTCTCATTTGAAAAGTAATTCGTGCGTTGTTATTCCACAATAGTTATTTCTAACACTAGATATGCACTAGAATTCCCGAAATTTTGACGCAATTATTGTGTATTTCCAACAATTTTCGTTGTCGACTAATATTTTCTTATAAAATTCTTTCGAGCTGATACTGAATTCCACCATATATTTTCTAGTACAAAGATTTCACAACTCTGTAACGATTTCTTAACTCCGTCACGCGATGGACGCCGCTCAGCTGTTTGCGTTGACACAGGTCATGCCGTGACTCATTTATTGACTCCCAGAGTTTGAAGAGGGGACATGATATATCAGCACTTTAAAAATAAGGCAGAGGTACACAATACGAAACGAGGCATTGTCTTTGTTTAAGGAAGCCCCAATACATTTCCCGATAATAATACTTATAACATAGTACATATACGTCTGAAGTACAACGTTTTTTTCAATATAATTATAATATAAAAAATGTAGCTGTTTCGTAATGAGGACATTCTATTTCGTAGTTCGAACAAGAATTGCGCATTGAAATTGAATTAAAAAGGATTTTTTCGTGAATGCGTTGGACATACTCGATGATCTTTTCTGTTAATCGCTGAGCCCGGAGCCTCGTCGTGGACGTGGACACGAAGCGTCAATTCGCCTTAAAGTGCCTGGAATAAACAGGACGCCTTTCCGTTCGCGGGCGCGAGTTGTGTTCGCCCTGTTCTCTCGGGGAAGTGCGCAGATTTCTTGGCGCTCGTTACGACTAAGGAGGGTGTGTCAATTCTGTTTCGAGGAAGTAAGCATTAAAGTGAAATTCTTTTAACCCCAGGAAGGCCAGTGTTTTTTTATTTCCTTAAAAAGAGAAAAGTGTGCTAATAAATGTAGCTTTATTGGAATGTTCAAGAAGCGTGAAGTTTTGAAAATTCCTAATCTTCAAAATGTGCTCATTTGAAATTTCTGCGCTTCCATCGTTGTCGTATTTAAAGATGATTAAAGTTAAAAAGTTAGTTCGTTATAACTTGCAGAGCATTAGGTAACAATAAGAAATAATAGGAGACAGTCTGTGCTATTATAATCTCAGTGGCGCCTAGAGAAAACAACAGGACGCTAGAGGCATTATAAACAAGGTCCCTTTATTTCCCAAAAAATCCTTACCCCTCCCAATACATGAATAAATTGTATTTGTTCAGACAAAAGACATGCATGAGTTAAATCTGTTTATTTGAATTAGAAGAAAATATATTTTATTTATTTTTAATTTAAAATGATTGGGAACCTGGCCAAGGCTTCCCAGCGGCACCCATCTTCTGGGTTCATTGTGCAGCCAAATAATTTTTTCTCCTTACTACTCTGTTTGCTTTTACGGAGAGATAGGGACGTGGTGGCGTCTATTTCTGCTAACTACCGCTGCTAGAGGGGCAACCGTTCGATAGTAATTTTTTAAGCAATTGTTTTTTCGCGTGAACAAACCGCTCGCTTTCCATTGCGTAAGAGTTTCCATAAAGCTAAATGTACTGTAATGCAACATAAACCAGTCATGAACCAATACTGATAATTACGACCATTTTATCTTAGTCTTCCCTACACAACGTTACAAGCAAGCCTTTGCTCGAATTTGAATGCCCCGTCATTCTTTCGCCATAATTTCAATATTGATACGCTTTGTGATCTCCGTAGTACAAATCCATGTTCTGTTGCTTCTCAATATTGAAAACTCGATTGACGACAAACGTCCGTCCGTCTGTTCGTTTGTGGTCAAGGCTATCGCCTAACCCGTTTATCCGATTTTCTTCAAAATTGATATTTCCTATTCATGCAATATTCCTATATATGCGCATTTATATAAACCGTATTTTATTCTATTGTAAGTCAATCTCGACCCATTATATTTCGTACTCCCTACGTTCAAACGTGCCAACGCAAACAGAATTACTATATATTGGTTCCTTCTATATCTCGTTTATTGAATGCAAATTCACAAGATTTCAGAAACGGGTGCGAATTACATTCTACTCTTCTTCCAGCAAATCATTTGACACAACATTTTTAAGTTTTCGAATTCTTTCTTCCAAATATTCGTTGAACAGTGCTAGCAACTGTATCTGTTTTGAACCTCTACGAGGCCGCGAATTTATGTTCTCACAGAAGTGCGAAAAGAAGTCCCTTTTTTCTCCTAATTCAAAATATAAATCATAATAACCTGTTTTAGGGATAAAGGGTCCCCCCGGATAAGATGGTAAAAAGTTCCCCTCAACCAAATTACATATGAGTGATTACACTGTAATTATAACATAAAATAATATTTTTGAAAGGTTTCTTAGCCTCCGTCCCACCACCTACACCCCGATACAGCCAAAAACGTGTTTTTTAATTTCAATTTTTTTCGACAACTTAACACTATTTTATCATGCTGAAAAAATATGATAAGAACACAACTTGGACTATCAGAAAAACATTTTTCAATTTTTTCTCAGGCCCAAATTCAAACACCAAAAAATATTTTCGAAAAAAAATATCAAGAAATATTTTTTACTGTATCTTAGAAGCCTGGAAGAGGCTCGAAAAAAATGTCAAAGGTTGCTCTTATAACACAAATTGTTGTGTATTTTTTTCAGATTTTTTCAATTGCTGGGCTGCAGATAAAAAAATAAAAACCATTTTCCCGCCTTTAAAACACCTGGACTTTCAATATACTTTGAAAATGACTGCAAAAGTTCTGTGCATTTATTTTAGGGTTTATTATACATTTGTATACATTGTTGTAGCACCCAATAAAGTTTTGATTTTGGAAAATACTTAATAATTATCATTTTTTAAAGCTTTCTAATCCTTTGTATGAGAATATCATACGCTAAGGAAAGATAATAGTGTTTCGCAGTTTATTAAATAATAATTCGGTCATATTTGAGGGATAATTGGGAAACATGTGGAAAAATGAAGGGGAAGAGGTTAGACCCAGATTTACAAGAACTGTTTTACTTGTCTTAGAACACAGACATTGGCACGAAAATAATCTTAAAACTTTATCTCAGAATGCTTGTGAATTTTTTCAAATTTTTTAATAGCTGGGTCATAGTTTTAAAAAAAACTTAGACATTTGTAGTCAACCACTTGGCAGTTCGGCAGTTGCCGCGTCCTAGGCACGTGCGACCTTGCTTGAGGAGGAAGGCCACAGAATAGCAGCTAAAACGTTGACAACTGAGCCTAGAACGCGGCGCCTCCCGGGCAGATAAATAGTAACGCATTGGTTGCGGAAGCTTATGGTCTCACGTCTGTATATGTTTCAAACTAGAGAAAAAGTTGTATTTTCCTTTACCTAAGTATTTGTTCTTGAATACGTATAAGTATGGAGACACTCGTACAATCTGTACACGTGCGAAAACTCTGCACTTTGTAAATAATAATTGTACGAAAATTGAAAATTGATTTAATGTAGCACCCAACTGCAAACTCCAATCCCTGGAAAAGTAGTTTACGGCATTATAAACCCGGTACTGTGCGAGAGAATTCATTCTAATATTGCTGAGCGTTGAGATAAAAATTCGCAGAAAATAAAATAGTCCAATTAATTTTATCGTGAAAGATAATTTCATTTTTTTCCTTCAATTTAATTTTAAATTGATATCGGCTTCTCTTTTCTGTCCATCTGTGCTACGGAAAGGGCGCACCCAAAGGAACTAGTATGCAAAATTGTAAAATAGGATGATTATAAAAGTGGTATTTTGAAAAATACATCCCAACAACATAATTGGGGCCTAATCTCTTACCCTTCACTTCCCCACTGTCCCCCATCTATCCAGCACACGAAATGTCCCTTATCATTTCCACATTTGTCATCTTCCCGTCCCCCAAAACATGTCGTCTGTTAGAATTTACTTGTTCTCAAAGAATAACAATGTATACAAATATATATTAAACACTAAAATAAATGCACAGAACCGTTGCAGTCATTTTCAAAGTATATTGAAAGTCCAGGTGTTTTAAAGGCGGGAAAATGGTTTTTATTTTTTTATCTGCAGCCCAGCAATTGAAAAAATCTGAAAAAAATACACAACAATTTGTGTTATAAGAGCAACCTTTGACATTTTTTTCGAGCCTCTTCCAGGCTTCTAAGACACAGTAAAAAATATTTCTTGATATTTTTTTTCGAAAATATTTTTTGGTGTTTGAATTTGGGCCTGAGAAAAAATTGAAAAATGTTTTTCTGATAGTCCAAGTTGTGTTCTTATCATATTTTTTCAGCATGATAAAATAGTGTTAAGTTGTCGAAAAAAATTGAAATTAAAAAACACGTTTTTGGCTGAATTAGGGTGTGGGTGGTGGGACGGAGGCTAAGAAACTTTTCAAAAATATTATTTTTATGTTATAATTACAGTGTAACCACTCATATGTAATTTGGTTGAGGGGAAATTTTTACCATCTTATCGGGGGGGACCCTTTAGAGCAAGGGGGGTATATTCAAAAGTGGCGCCTAAAAGATTTTTTTCTTAAAAAAAAACGTCAACTTAATTCCAGAGAAATACAAGTCCAATGCTTAAAGAAGAAATGATTGAATTGATTCGCAAAAGCTGATTAAAAAATAAATTTTGGAGGTATATGCGTTGCCAAAAGTTCAATTGCCAATATTTGCGAATCCGTTTTCTTAGAACAACGTGAACATGCAACTGCTGCAACAAGAGACAAATTCTTCCCAGACGTAATTGCACGTGACTTACTTTTAGAGGATCAGCGGTTCCATGCTCAATCCATTTTTAAGCTCCAAAGTTGTTAGTACAAGAAGGTGAGTTATGAAATGCTGATAAGTAACTTCCACGCCGCGGGCGGGATTCGAACCCTCGACCCTTTAGGCACTAGGCAGCTACGGCTCTTCAGGTTTAGTGACCTCGTCTATTCGGGACGGCTATTATTTATCAATCCATCCCTCCAAATTACGGCTAAAGATGTTATGTGTCGGCTGAATATAAAATCTGCTCCAGGTTGCAACCAGCTACCTAAGGAGTAGACCTAGGAACTGTCGGAGCCTCTACATTACATTGCGCAAAATGTGAGCTGTTCCAAATTATGTGATTACTTGCAAGTCCGAGTCTTTTGAATTACCTGGAAGTTTGGGTGAGATCATACACAAATTTTTCGGAACAAATCCCCGACCTCCGATTACTATTGGAGGACCTGTGTTTTTAAACCCCACATTCGGATGACCTCGATTTCCAAACTGATGTATTTATTATTATTATTATTATTATTATTATTATTATTATTATTATGTAAAAACGTACTGGAGCTTTCATTAACCATAGCAATTCTTTCTAGGCTTCTCTTCTGTATTTCGCTGGGGGTTGAAATTACCTGTGACTTTTTATTTATTAAATGTCAATAGAGGTGTCACGTCACGCCAAATATCAAAACACAAGACCATTGGCGTCCATTGCGTGGCTGTGTTTTCAGAGAAAGGAATATGATTTCTCTTTGATAATCGTTACAGATTAATGAAGTGTATTTATTACAAAATTTATAGTACAATTCAATATCAGCTCCAAATAGTTTTATGAGGAAATATATGTCGAGGACGAAAATTGTTGTAAATAGCAAATAATTGCGTGAGAATATCAGGAATTCTAGAGCAGGTGTGGTTATGAGCGTAGTTGTGTTGATTTGTTCGCAGACAGTAACTCAATATTTTTATTTTAATTTCATTTATTGAAGCATTGGCCTTTGGTCCTCTGTTGCCGCGTATAACACATACTGTAGGCATAGAATATACACAAAACTTCCTATGAAACAGAGAATTCAAAATTCTTTTTTAAGATACAATACAATTTTCTTCTTCTTCATCTTTTTCGGCATTTCCCCTTCAGGAGTTTGCCGTTTTCGACCTCCACAGATCTCGGTTTTCCCAATCACCAGGTCTTAAACTTCTGTCCTCCATGGCTTCTTTGATGTATTTTTTCCCATTCCAGAGTTGGCCTTCCTCACTTCCTTCTTCTTGATGGTTGCCATTCCAAAATTTTTTTGGGCCATCTTCGTTCTGGCATCCTCTGGACGTGTCCATACCATTGGTGTGCTTTGTTTTCTAATCTTTTAGTAATTGAACAAATTAACCCCATCTGCTTCCATACATCCTCATTTCGGACTTTATCATACCGTGTTAAATGTAAACATCTCCTCATATAGTCCATTTCCACCGTTCGTATTTTGTCTCTGATTTTTTTTTGTTTGGGGCCACATTTCTCCTTCATATAGGACTATATTTTCTACCAAGGTATGAAATACTCTTTTCTTTACTTCATGTCGGATATTACTATTCCATATCACACTGTGCAGAGCTTTTGTTGCTTTCTTCCCCATTATTATTCTGAAGTTAATATCCTCATCGCATGTGCCCGTGTTACTTATTATTGAGCCAAGGTATTTAAAGTTGTTACAGGTTTTAATTTTATCACCATCTATTGTTATGTCCATTAAAGTTCTTCCAATACACATGCATTCGGTTTTATTAAAATTTATATCTAAACCCCATCTGTTATATTCTTTTTTAAGTTTCCTTAGCATATATTAATTGTTCTCTTCATCTTGAGTAATTAATATTTGATCATCCGCATATAGGAGAGAGTGAAGGTTGTATTCTTCAATTTCAATTCCCATGCCCGAACACTTTTTGTACCATTTATGCAGAGCTTGCTCAAGGTAAATATTAAACAAAATTGGCGATAAACCACATTCTTGCTTAAGAACTTTGTTTGCCAATACAGGGTGTCCCACCAACTATGGACCACTCCCATAACTTCTAAACGGTTCATGATACCGAAATGCAGTTTTCGCTTAACAATGTGGAATCGTGGGGCAAGTAATATGCCGTACAGAAATTACCTATAATATTTTTAGTTTTAGAAGAATTTAATCATCTTTGATTTTTTAAATGGAACTATATATTTCTTTCACCACCAATGGATAGACCATGGAAAGAGGAATAAAATGATGTTTCATATTCTAGTGTTTTAGTAGTAATTTGAGTATAAAATTAGATTTTCTTGTATGTGATTTTTAAGTAAACGGTCCTTTCCTGTAGCAGCCCTTGCAACACTCTCCGGGAAGGTGGCCCGGTCGAGACTGTTTCGTGGAGACAGGGAGTGTGAGAAGCGTGGCCGTGAAGGATAGGGGCGTAACTACAGCAATTCATGGTCTTGTCACGAAGATCATATGAACAAACATCAATATTAACCATCAGAATGAGAGACTTTTTCCCATTTGTTCATCTGAATTGAACTTTTCTTCAACTTAAATTCCAAAGCAAGGATCATCGAAAAGAACCAAATAAAACTAATTTATAGCGGAAGGTCGATAATAATAAAGATCCTTTTCAAACTTACAAAAATCGAAAATCGAGCTAAGTGTGTTATGGCAGAAACAAGCTGTCAATTTAAAACATGGGAAGGGAATGAATGCTTAAAGATTCTTATTGTAATATCTTGATTAATTCATCAAATAATAGATAGGTAGACATTTTCTCTTATTATTTACTCTTAATAAACGCCTTTTTTAAACACTACCAAAAGAACAAAGCACTACAAATTTTGAAACACTCTTGACAGACTGTCGTGTAAATTTACTAAATTTTAACACAGATGCACATCTGCAGTCACGACTGCTAATACTGATTGCAGAGTTTCTCACTTCATAACATTACGTGCTGCTTCAAACTTAAAAATCCACGGCAGAAAATGGAAGTGTACTGTTTTCTTTTCCATTTATGAACCCGCAGTAGAGGTATGGTTGCAAAGTGAACAAATGATCATCTTAATTAAAAATTTAATTTACCTACAAAGAGACGGTGATTGAATTCTTGTCAAGTTTGAAAATGATATTTATTATTAAAGAAGACAAGTGAAATGCAGATACATCAATGGAAAAAATATCATTCTGATCGTTAAAATTGATGTTTCTTAGTGTGATCTTTGTGTCAAGACATTGGATTGCTGTAGTTAAGCCTCTTATCCCCCATTGCCACCCCTCTCAGTCTCCTCTCTCCACGCAACAGTCTTGAAGCCGCGAAGGCCGTTTTGCCCGAAGGCGAGAGTTGCAGGGGCTGCGACACAAAATATTGTCCGTTTAATTCAAAATCACATATCAGAAAGTCTAATTTTATACTCAAATTACTATCAAAATACTAGCATATGATACATCATTTTATTCCTCTTTCCATGATCTATCGATTGCTGGTGAGAAAAATATATCGTTCCATTTAAAAGATCAAAGATGATTAAATTTCTTGAAAACTAAAAATGTTTTAAACAATTTCTCTACGGCATGTTACTTGCCCCATGATTCCGCATTATTCAGCGAAAACTTCATTTCGATATCCTGAACTGTTTAAAAGTTATGAGAGTGGTCCATAGTTGGTGGGACACCCTGTATATTTTTAATTACCATTTTTCCAATTTTAATTTTCGCTTCAGTGTTCTTATACAATTTCTTGACAATGTTGATCCACTTTTCTCTTATATTTACTCTTCTCATTGCCTCCCATAGCTTGCTTCGCGGAACACTATCACAGGCTTTTTCAAGATCTATAAATGTCAGGTAAAGATCTACATTCCTGCTTTTGCATTTCTCAATAATTTGTCTTAAACAATGAATGTTGTCCAGGCAGGATCGTCCCAATCTAAAACCACTTTGCTCCTCACTCAAACTAGATATTTCTTTTTCTATTTTTGTAGTCAAAATCATAGAGAACTATCTTACTATAGACGGTATAACACTGATGCCTCTATAATTTGTGCACATCTTTTTATCGCCCTTCTTATAAATGGGCGATATGTTCCATTCTGTAGGTGGATATTCCCCTAATTCTATTTTATTGAACAATCTTTTTAAATATTTTAAAACTCTGTCTCCACCGTACTTGAGAAGTTCCATTCTCAGATTTCCTGGTCCAGGAGCTTTGATTGTCTTGACCTTTTGCAACGCAATTTTCACATCTTTTTCTGTTATTTCCGCCTCACATTCCTGAGAATTGTTTACTTCTTCTATTTCAAATGCAAATCTATTTTCTTGTAAAAGTTCGGAGTAATGATGTTTCCATTTCTGAGCAGGAATTCTTTGTGGGACGATCTTTTTTACATTATTTTGTCTTGTCTTGTAGAGGTATAAGTGCCGGTTCGTTAACTTTGAGTATCGGATTTCGGGTCTCGGTACGGAAAACGTTTGCCGGTAGAATACATTTTTGCTGGTTTATGAAGTAGTGAAATACCATTAAGGACCATATAGAAGAAGAGCGAGAAAGTATGTGCGTTGGACGCACCACTAGTTATTTTTTTCTAACTTTACATTATTTTCCGGAACATTGAATTATGAAATTTGCTAAAAATAACTCGCATCACTAACTTAAAAATATCATATACTTGAATACACTAATTATAGAAATTCCGTTCAAATTCCATTCGAAACTTAAAAACATGTTTATTTTTGAAGATTTTGCAAAATATTTAATTTTCTGAATTTTTATTTTTTTTTTAAAAATTGAAATTTTGAAAATTAAATATTTTTGTAAAAGTCGATGAGCTAAAACTTTTAAAAAAATATTGGTAAACGCACTAGAGTATTGAAAATCTCCAGGAAAAATCAAAGTGGTATCTCAGTAACTTTAAAATATATTGATATTTTACGAAAGAGAGTATAATAGATTGCTGTGTCTTGCGTTACTAGTCGTCGGTTTCTATCGATGAAGCTGTAATTCAATACTCTTGGTAAAACTTCGCGATGAAATTTATAAATAATAATATTGATGTATTATATATATGATGTAATGTACATATACATAATATTATCCATAATATTAATATGTTCATAAGTAATTTATAAATTTATAAACAAATAAATGACGAATTCTTGACTCGTGTTTTGATTGACATTTTTGAAATTTTCTGGTCCCTCACAACTAACTCGCTTACAAGTACTGAAATGTACCAACAATGTCTCGTCATAAACTATTACGAGATCGTTGACATCATTCACCTTAGGACGGTTATAATCGTGACCCGTTCCGAATTTATATTAAAATTTTGGGCGCCAGGAACAGGTTACGATGATTGACACTGATACTTCCACAGCTAATTTTAACAAATGGATAAATGTCCGGCTAGCTGGGTCAATGGGTCCCGTAATGGATAATCGCTATGGCCTAGATAGCCAATTATTTGATCTGCCAACTATACAGTAGGGCGAGGAATCTGGAAGGAAATAATTATATATCTCTAACTACTTAACAGTTGTGATTGACCAAATGAAAATCTTTTCATTTCCAAAAGAAAAATTTAAATATGTATTTAAGAATTTGACAATTGTTCTGCCTTTAGGTCATGACCTTTTAAAATAAAACCTTTGTACTGCAGTACTTATCTAACATGGTCTTGATCGGTGACGCTCCGCAGTATCTTTCCACTTGAATGCAGATAATCCCAAGTCCAGCTTCTTTCTTCTGATCTTGCGACACTGCCGACGAATCCAGCCCTCACTGCCTAGAATATCTACTGGTTCTTACGTGATATATACAGTTTCCAGTTCTCCCCAACTATGTGTTAAAACATTAAAGTCCAAACCGCAATATAAAAAAAACTTTCAAAGTCCTAATCGAATTTACTTCTGCCCATCAACCTTCAGAGTTCGAAAGCTATTGAGTCTCACGTCAAAACTTACAAGTCCCACTCCCTTTATGTTAATCTCGCGAGCGATCTGTACTACTCGACGACCTCTATCAGAATGTCATTTACTCTTCCGTTTTCCGCCCTCTACGCCTCGGTATCCGTCCTTCATTCTTATTTTTTTTAAACAAAACGACAAAATTCGACAGTCTATTCTCAGGAGTTGACAGTCTATTCTCCCTTAGCCAATCCATTCACTTCTTACCAAATCAAGTAGCCACGCCCTCGATAGTCATTCCTTTCTAGACCAATCCCAAATTATCTTATATGTCTTTCTAGCCAGCGCTCCCATCTATTCAAGGCCTGAATGCAGTTCATTGACTCTGCCAACCACTACGCCGGCGTTGCTAAGGCTGTATATTGCCATTTGCAGACACTTTTAACCCAACCCATTTACAGCAAATGTTATTGTCAAAATATATAATATATTGGCATATCACAGTACTCGCTTACCATAGAATTCCTTAAACTTTCGTCACAATGCACAGTTTTAATGCCTTACAGAATTTACTTCAGGTCTGGACAAAATTCAATTTTCTTCAGCCAACTTTTTAGACACTTTTATCATGTGTTCGGTTGCAGAAAAATATCGTTTAATTTTATTGTATGTCCAACTTTTAAAAATTGTCAAATTTTTAATATTGAACATCATGCCATCTGTTGAGTGAAAGGAATCGAAAAGTTTCTACATAGTATCTTTGTCTGATTTTTTGATCGACGTCGAAGGATCTTCAATGTGAAAAAATGTATTTGTGTTGTTACTTCGTACTTTCTGAAATTTGTCTTGGGGATACCGTTTTTGTTCCAATATTCATTTCTTGGCGGGGTTTCTCCTATTGCAACTAAACTCTTGTTTATAGGTGCTTGAGTTTTTGACCTCTATTAATAATATTATGGAGTGATTCTTGAGAGTAGGTCATTGAAAAAACCATTTCCTAACTTGCCAACGTTTAGGCTTTTTTTTCAGCCTTCATCAGGGCATATTCTCCTCATCTTTCGTTTCTAACCACGCGATCCACCCAACATTTTCTTTATATACTTATAGTTTTTACCCCACATATTCCTTCAGTCGCGTCGTATTACCACCCTGCATATAGAACACAACACGCGCATTTTGAATATGGCGCGGCTGAATATGACGCGTCGTTACTATTTACATTAGTGGCGATTTGCTTCCATTATTATATTTACGAGTTTAGGTGCTTCAAATAATGTTAAGTAAAAATTCTCGAAAACGCAACAGTTTTCACAGAAAACTTGCTCAAATTTCCGCATTTTTAAAAAGGCTTAAACTTTATTTTCTTCAAATAGCTCCAAATTTTTTCACCAAAGTTTTGGAAGGAATAGTGCTAATTGCACTCTTTATTATGACGTAAAGTTCAATTGAGGGTATTTTTTCTTTTTTTTCAAAAATGATAGAAATGTATTTTTTTGAAAGAGATCTCACATTTTTAATATGCGCAATACCAGCAATTTGTAAACACTATTTTATTTGTGAGTTAATGTGCTTCAAATGACTTCAAATTAAATTTTTTGTAAACTCAAAAATTCTCTGAATAAAAATTTGAAATTCTGAATTTTTCATAACGCTTAAACGCTATTTTTGTAAAAACAGTTCCAAATTTTTAAAAGAAAATTGCCATTTAGAACGAAGTTTAATGTTCTTTAATAGTCGTAAAATAATATTTCCGTTCTACCATTAGGAAACCTTGAATATAAGAAAATGTCGATATCATGTAGTTTGGCCGGCAATAGCTGGCAGCTGGCACGATTATGTGGCAATTCCAAATAGCCATCCGAGACCTAAGGAAATATAAAACTAATATGGGAGAGTCTGTGCCATTCTGTAGCACCACTAGTTGAGTAAAAAATTATTCCACTTGAATGCTGTTCACGTCGTATGTTGTCGATCAGCATTGGTAAATCTGCTTGCAAATTGCATTAGAATCAGAAGATAAATCTCTTTTCAACGGTTTGTAAGATGTCAAAGTAGTTGGCGCGAAAATATTTTGCAAGCCGCTTTTCTTCCTCAACAGTTCCAAGGCGTACACTTCCTCTTTATAAGTCAGGTTTTTGAACGGAAATTTTTAGTAGTTATTTGATGTATCAAACCTTGTATTCAATTTAGAATTGCGTAATTTAACAGGCATGTTAACTATTTGGAAAATAAGCGTCTAAAAACAAAATAGGAAGTAATTATTAGCACGCCGATAGGCAACGTAATTATTAGCACGCCGATAGACTTAAAGCAAGAAAGGGTATGCGTTTGAAAAAAAGCTTTGATAATTTTGCACATCCTAATGTACGCGTATAATACACAAAATTTTAAAAAGGTAATTGGATAAGATAAAATGTTGTACACATGGTTTATAAGCCATTATGTGCGCATTAGATGCATTTGCACTCCAACTAAAGAAGCTAGATAATAAACAACTGGACTAGAATAGCCATCAACCTTAAACAACAATATCATGAGACTTAAACTTCTGTTTGCTTACAGTTTCGAAGTGTTTAACGGGGCGGAGCTGATCGACATGACGATTCGTGAATATACCAACTTCCCACTACAACCAAGATCAGCCATTATCGTCAATAAATACTTGGACAGTTTTTTTCTAAATAACCCAATGTTTTGGGACAAAACTTCAGAGGCTCCTTTTGGATATCTAGTGCCAGAATGCCTCATCAAGCCAGCCTTTCAATCTTTCCCCGTGAATATAAACGGCAGTCTAAGACATCGTTTGGAGGCGCTCCTACAGACCATTGTGGAAGCAGGCCTCCTCGGCAAGATAGAAAGGTACTTATCCATAGCTCTAATACCAAATGATACACAAAGCTGCCTTAACGCTTTCAAATTTTCCTTCCCACGCGACCCATCCATTGTCTTCTGGAGGCGCTGCTCCAGGCCATTGTGGAAGAAGGCATCTACGCCAAGATCGAAAGGCACATAACCATACCGGTGGTTAAACGTTCTCAATTTCCTTCTGTCGCGACCCATCCATTGTCTTCTAGAGGCGACCCCTCCTTCTTCTCCGAACCATTCGCTTCCCTTTGAAAGAGCTTTATTAAAGCTATTGTGAGAGCGGGAATTACTCCAATATCTAATGGTACACAAAGCTGCTTTCACGCCTTCCAAATTTCCTTCTCTCCCGACCCATCTACTTCTCTTTGACAGAGCTCTTTAGTGCTATTGTGTCTGCGGTTATGACTCCAATTTCTATTGATACACAATGCTCCTTTAACGCCTTTTAAATTTCCTTGTCCTTTGACCCATCCACGTCCCTTTGAAAGAGCGTCTTCTTTAAAGCTATTGTGAGTGCAGGTGTTTTGCCAACGTCAAATGGCACGCACAGCTGCTTCTTCGCCTCTTGGACTTCCTTTTACTTCGCAACTTTCTGTTGGACGCGTATTTCCGTTTTATTATCAAATTTCTTTTGTATCTTGCAGAACTTATGATTTTATGAATACTATCGGACAGCTTTATATCTTTTCTTCTATACACCATATTTTTATCGGGTGTGTCTTGTAGAATTCATGTTTTATTTCTTCCCCACAGTCACATGTGTATGGAGTGGAAATATTCGGTATCATTTCTTTTGTTCACAGCGATGTGTGGTTGAGATATAGGTACTTGAATTTCGTTCGTCGTGGCCCCGCCTTATCTCCGCCGTGGTCTGTCGTGCTCCCCGCCCCCACCTCCGTGCCACGCCCCCTAGGCCTCTCTGCGCTGGTGGAGCCCGCCGTCGTCCTGGGCGCGGGGGCGCTGGCGGCGGCCGTGGCCTTCCTCGTGGAGGTGGCGCTGCGCATGCGGGCCAACGGGTGCTTCGTGTGGAGAGCGCGTCGACTATGCTGCCGGCGCACTGCACGTAAATGACTCCGGGGGCTTCATTTAGTTTCCTTTAATTTAATAAAATTTTTTATATAATTGAATTTACTCTGAACCAAAATTTCAGAGGCGACTCATCGACTGTGTCCTGTTTGTACTAGGAAATGTTCCTGGACGGTCACGGTGTTTCGGTCGTAGCTATATAGGCAGATCGATTTCAGTAGCAATGTGGGTGAGAGTTCTATTGACTAGCTTCTCTCATCGACACTTTTCTATGATGCCTACGGTCTTCGAATGGAGCACAGGTGTTGTCATGCACCGTCACTCACACACTGATATGTAGTACTCTGCCACACATGTCGCGAGACCAGTCGGATAGTTAGAGCTTGTTACCTAGAGCAAACCTCTGTTGGGGAGATACCTAGAAGTGTAAATATCCATGCAAACCAACGTGTGTTTTGGCAATGAGTTTGTTCCTCCAGCGGGAGATGAAATCTCCCATTTCATGTGGTAAGACTTCAGCCATTCTACAAGCGAATGATCGCAGCAGGTGACGACCCAAGAAACATCAATCACATATGGTTAAGAAGAGTTCTTATTATAGAACTTCTAAACGATGAAGCTGTTTGTTCTTCTCTAAACAAAGAAGAGCAGAAAACCACACTGGGATCCGTCGCTACCCCCTCCCACTGCTAAGTGACAGTGTAACTTCTTTGCATTTGTCTCGGAAATTATGATTCGAGACCTTTTTCATTTGTCATCTCGAAAATTTTAAATTCGAGAAGCGTGGCATAAAATCACAAGATGGAGAGTTCGCACGAGATATCACAACATTCGACGAGCGAAAATTTACAACTGACGCACGAGAAGGGAGACACTGCGCATGAGCTAAGCCGCCATTTAGTCCTAACATCGCTGTTCAGAAAACATTGGGTACAAAATGCTTTGTAGTGTTGAGGGATTGTTCGTCTAGAAAGTTTCTGTGCCTCCGTTAGTAATATGTTTCACTTTTATTGTGTTCGTGCATGGAATGTTTGAGCACGAAATATAAATGTGCTTTAGTGCCGATTCTTTCTGTCTAAGATCTAGTCAGTCGATGTTTCTGGGAAGTTATGAAATGTAGCTGTCTCCCTCCACTGTGGCGTCAGTCGGGTGCACAGATTCCTCGACGAACTCTATCTTTAATGCTTAACTCGGGTTTGTATAAGTTTTGCTAGGTTCAATAGGGGAACGTTGCACTGATGTTCACTACTAAGAACAAAATCGGTGGCACGATGTGCAATGTGCTGTTCATTTCGTTGTTTTTGTAGGTATATCAAGGTATATGATGATGCTTCTTTTTTGTATCTACAATAATGACACAAAATAGCCAGAAAAGGGAAATAGAATTTACAAAACAGAGAATTTGTCATTTGTGAAGAAAAACATTTTGTAAAATGTTGAATTCAACAGAAGGAAGAACACGTGATGATTTGTAATTGCGATCACTTCACAATTAATGTTCGCTGTAGGAAAACATATGAAAATTACAAATGTACTGAATATTGCAATTTTACGTTTCGACGCAAAATACTTCTGTTAAATCAACATATATTTGTGGTTTGAGTGACTTGGTTTTGGTGAGTGGTTTAAAAATTTATATATATTTATTTTTCATTTTCAAAATATATTACATCACAAATTTTAATTTGTGCAATATCAATGTGTGTTCAAAACACTGAAGAAAAGAAATGTTTTTATTGAAATATAATGGTATTATGTTCTAATATCATATTGCTCTTTTGGAGTCATCGACAGAATTGAGCATTTGCGAATTGCTGAAAAATCGCTATTAATGTTTGTGGGATGTGGATCAAACTTGCCTTTATATGCCTTATATATAAATGTCTCATAAACGTTGGGGTAATTTCCGACCACTTACATAACACATCAATTATTACACCATTATAACTATATGGATTGCAACGCAGTGTATTAATGTAATAATAAATTTTAATGTATTTCTCATGAACTGCATTACACTTTTCAATGTCCAAGGCTGCTTTGCATAAATTTGTATATACGAGTAGGTTTTTTATTTGCTCTCAAAAATATGCATCTACTGCACAATTATTCAGTATTGTCTCTCAGCAATGTTTTAATAGGGCTGTCATTTCGTTTTCAAAAAAGATGCGATTCAGGAAAAGTTCCAGAAATATTTTATATATTAATGGGCGGTTTTGAATTTGAATTTGCGGTTTGTCACCTTGAGAAATACCTGTATTTTGACATATGCATAATTTTTTCTGCGTCAGAGTTTGGCTAATTGATCATAGGGATAACAGTGATAAATCACTTCCTTGGAGAAAAGAAATAGTAATGATAATGTCCGGCGAATCCTTACGGTCATATTATTATACAGTGATTTTTAAAAGTTTCCTTTTTAGTTTTAGTTTTTTATTATCAACATAATGTGGTTCGCAGTAGAATATATTATTGTTAAAAATATGTCAGTACATATATCTATGCTTGGTCTTCAATTTTTGGTAAATATTAAATTTTAAAACTTACTTTTTCCCCAAATTGATGATACAACATGATACTTTTATTTATTTTAACACTTTATTACTTCTTCGGTTACGATTTTGATTGACAAGTTTTAGAATACAATCACATTTACAATATTAAATAAGAAATATTAAAATTGGTAATTGAAGATCAAATATGTGTGCTGTAGAAACTTCGTCTATCTTTATTTTTGTGTAATTGAATGTTATTTCGATAAAATGCATGTATTGTGTATTTAAGCAATTTGTTTTTGCAATTAAATTTGTGAAGCTATTGTTTCTGGAGACGAAAAATCTGAAATACTAATTTAGCCACCCAAAAAACTTTCAGACAACTAATGACAAAACAGGGAATTTTTTTCTAGACAATCTATTGGTCGCACTGTAAGGTGATTAGCTCATAAACTGGTTGTTTATGGGTACTGTTTGGAATATAATGTATAAATACAGTTATGTTGCAAAGATTACATAATTTTGTATTTTCCTTCTTGAGTAGGATACTGAGATATTTCTGTCTGACCTCTTCTTCAGCGACTGAGGAGTATGTCACATTCTCTTTTCGAAGAAAAGATGGATGACAATTAAGAATTATATTTCTAGCCTGCAACAGTTAGTTTGAAGGTTAGCTAAACTATTTGCAATTTAAAACTTTTTCATTACTTCGGGGAATCTCTTTATTCAAATTAGCTTGAGATTCAGATTTTTCAAGAAGGTTAAGTTAATGAATTCCCTAGCAACATTGTCATCCATTAAGTTTCTTCTAATGCCTTTGCGATATGGTATTAAACTGTTTGTTGGGAACTGTTTTCTCCTTTATACTAGATTATAATGGACATTTACTATCACTTGGATTACACTAAGGTACAATGAACTTTTTTTACATCTTCAGAATGAAAGTAGGTAATTTTAAAGGAATCGATCACGCTGATTTCGAAAATCATCATAAAAAGTTTCTATTACGCAAGGTTCAAAAGATTGTATTATTTAGTATTTGAAATAAATAAAATCCTATACTAATTTCCTTATTGTCACTTCGGTTGTATTACAAAATATTATGAGCATGGTTCATACGAGATAAGAACATGTTAAAATAGAATACGTATATTCCTGCAATATTATGCAGACATTAAAATTATTTGTTGGTGTTCTCTACAACATTGGTAGAGCGAATGACAATGATTTGAGTTTTCCATAAAACCACAAACTAAGGTTCGTTGTAGAAGTGACACAACACGCGCACTGCGCGTACAGTTCCGTATGACACCGACTGACTCAGAAACTGTCATACCAACAGGTGGATACTTGTGTACTTGCGATAAGCTACGAAGCTAAAATAATTCCTTTCGGTGACTGATGCGCAGTAGGAAATATGATAGTGCACATGGTTTGTTTCGAAATCATCCACTAAGACCTACAAAGGAAACTAAGATCCACTAGTAACTGAGCGCGACTACCAGACGCGAGAATATAGACGGCAGTCTTGGAATACAGAAGGTAAAAACAAACACGAAAGCCAAATTTTGTTGATATCTCATTAAAGTGGCATAGATGAAGTGGACAAATAATTTTTAAATAGATTTTAGGCGTATTGATTCTACATATCTTACAGGTGCAATTTAAATGTATTTGCATTAATAGCAAAATACAGTATAAAAATGCAGTATGTTTAAAAACTGGGGCGTGATATGACGTTTTTATTGTGATATTCCCCATCTACGTATAAAATTTAGTGTGTGGCGCACTCTACCTTCCTAGAGGTAAAAACCGTGTTTCCGAGTGTTATCAATTCTTATTTATTAGTACGTCTCAAGTTTCTATCAAAGATTCTGGGTCTGTGTGGATTATATTAATGTAATATTAATATTTTCGTCAGCTCTTGGAGTACCGCATAGGCTTATCAGTAGAATATAAAAAAGCTAATATGTACTTCAAGACCACCGTTAAGACACAGATTCTGTTTGTTTGTTACTTCTATCCTTGTAATCTATTTATATTGTTGCAATATATAATAGTTTTTAAATGTTAAATAAACATATTTTACAAATTATTATTGTTTATATTAATTATTCCTTATGATCATATCATATTTATTGTTGTGGTAATTTATAATATGAAGCACCTGGGTACCAATTTCAATAAATTCAATGCCTTTGTTTGTTTATACATTCCCGTATACGTAAGTATATTTGAAGTATATAAGTAGTACAGGGAAAGTTTTGTAATCCAGTGCAAAAAACGGCGGATTTTCAGCCCCAAAAAATTAATTGTCTGGCCCTGATGAAGAAAAGTGGATAAATCCACTTGCTAAATTAGGAAACAAAATCCCCTAACACCGATGCAGCCAGTATCCCTGTTTTGTGGGTATGTGATACCGGAAAATCCATTGATGACAAAACGTGTGTCCGTTTGTCTGTGTACAACGCTAGAGACTAAATCGTTCAACCATTTTCTCCAAAATTGATATTCCTGGATCGATCTGACTGATCTCGTTGCCCCTTGGATTTGAAACCGATAATATAACTTTGGGGGATACTTTACATCAGATCTGCACAACGCCTGCTCCCGCGGGCATTCTGCACTAGCGAGCCGATCGTCTACCCGCAACAGGGCCGAGTGCAAGTAGTGGGGAGTAGAAAGTTTTGAGGGGAGAGGAGAAGTTTGACATAGCACGACGCGGCGCGTAGATTGAATGGCTGGGCGTCTAATACGAGTACAATGATCCAGGCTGCTAACTTATATGCCCACTTGTTTAAATGGATTATGTTTAGTATTTCAAGTTACAAGGGCGCTCAATTTTCTGTTTATGTCCTGTCCACAGCTGTATATCCGCCTTTGTATCCACCACTGTATGTAATTTCCTTTTAAAATTAGAAAAATTAAAATGCTCATTGTGACTCTTCAACAATATTTTAAAGCAGTAGCTTTTTTAAAAAAAAATATTAGTTAATTCTCACTAACAAAAAATTCAATTTCATAATTGATTGTTCACCAGGAATGTTATACTCTCCAAATTAGAGCAAAATGAAGAAAACCATGACTGCAATCTCTTACATCAAGATCGACATAAAAATAAAATATGTGGCAATTCCAAGAAGAGTAATGTTTAACAGCACATACATTTGTGAATATTTTCCCCCCATTATGAAACTGAATAAAAGATATCAATGAGCAAACCTCTATAACGATATGTTACGTGCAATCACAAGATTATTGTGGGTATTGTTAAATAGAATGCAAAGGGCTTAATATTTTAACACTATATCGTAAACTACTCTGCACTCTTGTCAGAAATTAATCATGATATTTTTTCAGAATAAAATGTTTTTGCTTTAAGAGAACTGTCTTATTCAATTAAACGCAGTTAATGAAAAAATAGTTTATTGCTGTGACCATAAAAAAACAATTCATCATCATAATTTTGTATTTAGCAAAACACTAAATTTGTGATTATCTCGTAGCAAAGCGAATTACATTATCATCCCAACAAGTAATTATAAATGGTGTCCAAATCTAATATGTTTAATTCGTTGTATTCGTTGTAGTTTAATATTTCTCACTGTCATATACCGACAATAAACATTTACAATATCATACAAAAGGCGATATTACTTGAACCGTATGTGACTCCAATGTTCTCGCCGACTGCTTTTTAAATTTACGCGCTATGGTTCGAATGCCGCATTATAATTGGTGGTCCCCACTCCTAGAGTAAGTCTTATCCCCACCTTTCATCGATTTTGGCATTTGCCCCCGAGCTGCTCGCGCGCATCTCCTGACGTAAGTGAAAGTGCAAAATACTGTGCAGGTCTGCTTTACATGAAGCCCATGGGACATTTTCAAAAGTTTCAAAAAAAAATGGCGCCAATAATATTAAGTAAGATTTGTTGTTAGATAATCTGAAAGCCATTTTAGATAATGACTTAGGTCTCATGTTAATTGAAAATTGATTTTTCGAAAATTGAAAAATTTCAAATTTTTTTCGACGTGTTCCTACAACTACAAAACTGAAGATAGAGATTTTACTCCAAATAAAATGTATTCTCAAAAGTGAGTTATTTTATTAAGGTCTTGTAGATGGTTTGAAACTTTTAGTACTTTTCGCGCATTATTACTTGCAATATGTGCTATTTTAAGGAAATACAAACGCAATATGTTTGTGAAAAACGGCTCTAAATTCTTTCTTTAAACGTTTTGTTACGATATAACTAAATGTACTCTACGAGATGACATAAACGCCATTTAGCTCTATTTGTTGGTTTTCCAAAGATTACAAAAAATAATTTTTTACTTGTTTCTTACGTCGGTAATATTTACATTAGCGGAAATTTTTTCACGTTATTATATTTACGAGTATAGGTGCTTTAAATAATGTCAAGTAAAGTTTCTCGGAAACACATCTGTTTTCTGTGAAAACTAGCTCAAAGTTCCGTCTTTTCAGAAACGCCCAAACGCTATTTCTTATAAATAGATGAAATTTTTTTCTTTAAACTTTCCTGATAGTGCTACTTGCACTCTTTCATGTGGCGTAAAATTCAATTTAGGTTATTGTTTTGCTTTTGCACAAATTACACCAATGTAATTATTTTGAAAGACTTCTCACACCTTTAATATGCACATTTCAGTAATTTGTAAACACTATTGTATTTGTGAGTAGAAGTGCTGCAAATGAAGTTTATTCAAAACTCAAAAATAACCTGTGAAAAAATACTTCAAATTCGAATATTTATTGCGATTAAACGCGTTTTCTTTATAACAGCTTCAAAGTTTTCAAAGAAAATTGCCATTTAGAACGCGATTTTATTTTTCTTTATTATTTTAAAATTAATATTTCCGTTCCGTACCCTAGCATTAGGGAACCGATAGATTAAGAAAATGTCAAAAATATCGTCGGCGATAGATATCAGCTGGCAAAAGTATGTGGCAATTCCGAATAACTAGTCCAGACCCAAGGAAATAGAAAACTAATACGGGAAAGTCTGTGCCATTCTGTAGCACCTCTAGTTTGAAGTAGTAATAGTGTGTAGAGCGACTCCTTAACAAATGAATAGAAACAAATAAAACAATGTAAGCAGATTCTTTTGCTTTAATTAATATGTAGATTATTCTCAATATATTTTATAGGAACTTCTAAAAATAGTTCAACTTTAAATTCCCGCGTAAGTGTTGACAATGAAGGCGATCGGCAACAAAGAGAAGAAGTGCTGGTCCAAGAGAGGAGGCGCTCGTCCTGTCGACAGTGGCGCTCTCGGTAACATGGAAGTTAACTGTGTTTATTCTGTGAATGCGACCGACTAGTAATATGGAGAACTCTGAGTATGAGTGACGAGGTAAGAAATATATCTGACACCGTGGTATGCGTAGATGAAGACGGCAGTGGGATCATACAGGAAAGTAGGACTTAGTTGCACCCGTTATGTAATTAACGTAATGTAATGATATATTACAAGGGCCTAGGGTGATAATGATAATAATGCCAGGCCTAAGGTAACATCCGTAAACGGTATTGATGACGTGCTGACGTTATAACGACAACGTTCAGTTGAGCTGTAGCAATTGCGACATTGACTTCTGCATTATAACAAAAGAGGCATTTCAAGCGTGGCACGGAGGTGTGGCATGTCGCGATGACACGGGTGATCATTTCAGGGTCATATGGGTACAGCAGTGATCCTATCTAGTTATGCAAGTATTGCTCTTGTATTACTTTTGTAAGCTTTATAACAGTACCCAACTTATTCATGCATACGATTTTTAATCCCCACCTATTTACTCCTATCACAAATTGCAGCACACCCAATGTATACACACTTTTATGTGTGAATGAACTAATTAATTATTATCTTAAGAATGGTGGGATGTCACTTTGACTGATGTTGTTCCGGATATTGTTTTCTTGGTAGCCAGTGGTTGGCTCCCAGGCTCCCATGTTATACACTAGTTTATTCAGGAACATGTAGTCAGGATGAATGGTCATGCTAACTTCTTTGGCTGTTTCTCATGATGTGAACCTTCATAATATCTACTTAACTTCCCACGCACAGCAAGGTATGTGTCCTATTTCTTTATTATTTAATATTACATAAATTATTTACAAGAAAAAAACCAAACCATAAGTATAGTAAGATTATAATTTTGGTAATGCTATTATATACATTAATAAATGAAAATATGATTTTGTTTTGTTGGTTTCGAACACAATTGAATATAATCAGCCTTTGCGTTATATATACACAATGTGTAATGTTTATACATAGTTTTAATTTGCAATTGTAATTATCATTCTTGACAATATTTGTAATAATCGTGTTGTGAAACTTGTCTAGCCCTGAGGATGGAGTAATAATAAACTCCGAAACGTCGTCCAATTAACTAACTTATTATTTTGGACCAAAACCCGTGAACCCGCAAATGGAATCGTGTTCAGAAAATAGTCATGAAATACAGCAGAATATCAATTTTGGAGAAAATCAGTTGAAAGGTTTAGCCACTAGCGTTGTTCACCGACAGACAGACGTTTTACAGTCATACGATTTTTCGGCATCAAGTACCCACAAAACATGTATACTGGCTACACCACCCCTTAGAGGGTTTTTTTAATTTAGCAATTTGATTTATCCATTTATTCGTTGCCAGAGCCCTGTAAAAGGCTCCTAGTTTTATCTTGCAAAATTCGCCGTTTTTCTCGCGAAGCATTACATTACATTCTCTCTACTTCGTAGCAAGAAAGTAAATAGGGCAGCAGAAAAAGAATGAACAGGGTTTAATGAGGAAATTGACTTACAATCAAGTTAAGAAGGGAAATATTGGCATTTTCTTCTAAACAAGTTTGAAAAGAATCGTTTGGCAATTTCTTGGAATGTTTCCGTCACTTTCCGGCAGCCACGTTCTGAGGTGGCCACAGCCTGTGTCTCGGAGCAGGGGCACAGGTGTCCAGTGAATTAGTGTTTTCTTATAAGAACTTTTCAATCATATTGAATAATATAAGTATTTTTATTTCTTGACGTATTGTTAATATTTATATAACCCCCTTTGGGTGCGCTACTGGTGGTACAAAATTAAACAAAGCATAATCAAATTACAGAACGCCTTCTACAGATGTGGGTCGTCCTCCACTTTGATTATTCGGTGTTCGATATTAAAGGATATTCGATGTTAGATTTGATTTTTCGATGTTCGATTAATCGACGTTAAATGATAAGTTATTTTTAATTGATGCCACCACTATAATGACGTCATCCTGGGCAAACCGCCCGACCACATCACTGAAGTGAATCATTGTATTAAGACGCGTTAAATTTCAAATTACCCGCGAACTTAATTCACGAAGCTCTCGGCAGAACGCATCCGAGTGCAAATACTAAGTAATAGAGCGCGTTCCAGTAGTTTTGCTGGGAACATGGCGCTAGGGGAGATCGTGGTTTCGTGCTTGTATCAAATACTGCTGCTATGTTTTGCAGAGTGTATCGTTTGTGCTTTTGAAAACTGTTTAAAATAAAAGTGTGAGTTGACAAATGCAATGAGGTGCTATTTATCCGATGAGCTACTGTAGCGTGAAGAAGACGTATGTTAGCCGCGTGTCCTTACCGTCAACATCTCAACATTATACGTATGAATCGGGCCATATTACACTTATAAGGCAAATTTTCTTAAAAAAATTGTAACAAAGTGACAATCGAGTTATTAAGAGCAATATTTTAAGTAAAAACCAGCGGAAAAATTATTATTTTGTTATGTTCTTAATGCGACGTATCTGTGAACACGAAGGTCTTACAGTGGAGTCAAAAAGTTTATTTCTCCAATATAACTGTTTTATCAGTGATTTTTACTTTCCCGTATACGTACGTATACACGGAGTGCTATACGTAGTATAGGGAAAGTTATGTAAAGCTGCGGGGGAAAATGGCGCATTTTCGGCGGACACAAAAAATAATTGCCGGGCCGTGATAACGAAAAAGTAGATAAAACCAGTTGTTAAATTAAGAAAAAAAATTCCTAACACGTGGTGTAGCCAGAAACCCTGTCTTGTAGGTCCTTGATACCGAAAAACTAATTGAAAGGAATACCTCACTCTGTCGGTCCGTCCGTCTGTCCGTCTCTGAACACTGCTAGCACCTACACCATCCGTACGATTTCTTCCAAAATGGATATTTCCGGGTCGATCTGCTTCTAGTCGAAGCTTTGAGATTTTGAAAAAGATTCTGTAGAATATGGTGGTACTTTACATTAAGCCCCCCGGACAGTTTCAAAATTTTCTCAAAAACGGCTCCAAATTTTTTCTTTAAATTTCTTAAAAGAATAGAGTAAAATTCAATTATTAAGGTGGCATAGGTCCGATATTCACGGATATCTCTGAATTTTCGAAAATTCAAAAGTTTAAATTCCATTCGGCGTCTTCCTCCAACTACAAATTTTAAATAGTGATTTTTCCTTCAAATAAATTTTTTTCTTCATAGTAAGTTCTTTCTTCAAAGTTATGTACATTTTTTTGAAAATATTAGTACTTTTCGCGCAATATTGCGTGCAAATATGTGCAATTTTAAAAAGTTACAAAAACAAGATTTTCTCAAAAACCGCACCAAATTTTTTCTTTAAACTTTTCATAGATATAGTGTCTAATGTATTTTTTGAGATGAAAAAAACACAATATTGCTCTATTCTTTTGTTTTTTGAAAAAAATGGAAAAATGTATTTTTTTACTAGTCTCTCACGTCGTTAATATTTACATTAGCAGCGAAAAGTAGCGAAAAATTCCGCATTTTCAGAAACGCCCAAACGCAATTTTCTCATATGGGCTACAATTCTTTTCTTGAAACTTTTGTAACGGATAGTGCTAATTACACTCTTAAATATGACCTAAAGTTTATTGTATGTTATTTTTTCGTTTTTGCAAAAATTATATAAATGTAATTTTTTTGAAAGATCTCTCACATCTTTATTATGCATATTACCAGCAATTTGTAAATATTATTATATTTGTGAGAGTAAGTGCTTCAAATAACTTCGAAAGTATTTTGACAACCCAAAAATTTTCTGTGAAAATGACCATCAAATTTCGCATTTTTAGTAGCGCTAAAACGCAATTTTCTTCAAAGCGGCACATACTTTTTAAAAGAAATTTGCCATTTTGGACAAGGTGTTTGTGTTCTTTAAAATTCTAAAATTAATATTTTCTTTCTACCAATAGGAAACTGAAAAATTAAGAAAATGGCAAAAACATGTACTTTTGGGGGGGATAGTTGACAACTGGCAAGAAAGAGTATGAGGCAATTCCGAATAGATAGCGAAGACCCAAGGAAATAGAAAACTAATACGGGAAAGTCTGTGCCATTCCGAAGCACTACTAGTTTAATTTTGGAAAGGAATTGGTCCGTTCGTTTAAGTTTGAATAAGTTTTGAGAAAATCTATCAGATGTGGTAAAAAATGTGTTATGGTAAATTGTATTGTTCTCCATTTCATTTTATGGCTGTCAATAAATGAAAAAGTATTTCTGTCAAGGGTCAACGACATTTTTTACATGCAATGGTTTCAAGTAGGAAGGTTGTTGAACACTCTTTTTTGTTGCCATTACTCACGGGATAGGAATTACTTAATGGTTGCTATGTACGTATTACAACACGTAGCTATATGTGAATTTTTTAAAATATATTTAAACACATAAAATCTTAAATAAAATTACTGAGAAGTAACAGTTTATAACAATTACATTCACAATATTAGAAACTAGTGGTGCTACAGCATATGATTTATCACTGTATTGTTAATAATGTTAATGTGATATTATAATGTGAAAATTTCTGTCTTACACTTCAACTAACGTTTGAAAAATTCGTAAACAAACAAAGCATGAAAATACTCACACACATATTGCTTACGTAACCTTAAAGTAAGCACTAAGTATCCAATGTGGCGTCTGAACTTACTTCCGGTCAAAAAAAAAAAACTTTTGAAACTATGAATCCGACAGCTCTCCGGTTGATAGAATTCATACACCTGATTGATGTCCTCGTCTGTCAGGGTCAGACTCTCTGCGATTGAAGTCTTTTTTGTTTTGTGATAATCTTTCCGTCTCGTGTTTCGTTAGAGTGAAACATCTCATCCGTAAACGAGTGTGAATTGAGTGCACAACTAGTTGAAATAAGACCTCGTTTTCGAGTAATGGAATTGACGAGTGTTTTGTGCGAATAAAATTATTAACTTTAAAAGTGATCTTTTGAAAAATATTTGAGTTATTAAACATTTAAAATGTTATTCCTAGCATTGCATCAGTATATCTCGTGTTAATAACGTTTGAAAGTATCGAAAACAAAATAATGGAAGAATTTTAATAAAATGAGGAATATTAGCAACGAGATGTAACTAATTACGTAGTTCATTCTTTCCTGACAGATGCTTCCTTTAGTGGTCTTATTTCTTCTAAGATAAATGTATCGATGTGTCGTTTGGATATTTACAGTAATAAGTAGTACTATACTGAAAAAAATCGTTTATTGTTTCAATTGAAACCAGAAAAATACTATTGTCATAAATAGGTTGTTTAATAATGTTTTTATAGTGACATTGCTTTTCATAACTGTAGTTACATGCAATCATATACTAAATACATTAATGTAAGTAATTATAACTCTGAAGTTTAACATCAACTCTTTTCCATCAGGCATGTATTTGAAGAAGGGTCTAATATATAAACAAGCAGCGCAGATTACTTATTAAATCGCTTTAACTCTGTCACCGAACACTGAAAAGAATTGTATATTTATAGCAGGTAGGCGAGGAAATTTTGTAGATTAATTATTACAGAATTTTCAATAAGTTATCCTTAAAGCATTTTGCAACCAGAGGCGAAGAGAATAATAATTCTATTATAAATTATAGATAAAGTTTTCATACAGTATCAAAAAGTTTAAAGAAGAAATACATTTTTAGACATTTCTATGGATACACAGAAATTAAACTCTAGGAGATTTTTATTGCAGTAACATTCTTAGCAGATGTGTTAATTCCAGTGACAGAGAACATTCTTTGCATGTGAACTGAGATGCTTTTGTATTATATTTTGCGTCTTCTAATGATACAGCAACTGATATTACACCCCCCTTCAAACAAATAATACGTTTTTAAAATATAATTATATTTATTACAATTTTATGTTAATGATCATTAGCAACAATGCATATCTAATTATGGAAAGTTCATTTATAAAACTGTTTACAAATAATGAACCGATAACACAAATGGAATTCACTTACCTACAGTAAATCTGACACACATGATGTGACAAAGATGTGAATGACACGACTCCCTTCATCCAGAATTGATTCCATAATCAGCAATGTTCATTTCCATTGAACCTAATTTTAAATTCATGTGATTATTACCCACAAACAGGTCTCTATGTCCTGGGTTGAGCCATTTATAACTTTAAAACACTCAAAATAACGAAACACGGCAAGTAATACATTAATATTATAAAAAATTAGAAAAATGAATTGATCAAACCTTAAACTAATATACTAAGTCCAAACAACTGCTCAACGGGCTAAATGGTAGCTGACAAAAATAATTGAATAATAAGGATATTCACTAAAAGCACTACAAAACATGAAATAACTAAAATAAAACAAACGTAAAATTTTAAAAATAATAGTGCAAGTCACTCAAAATAATAACAAACAATCACAATATATGGGATAGGAAGTCGTCATTTTTACTTTCCCGTATACGTACGTACACACGGAGTGATATACGTAGTATAGAGAAAGTTATGTAATGCTGCGCGAAAAAATGGCCAATTTTTGGCGGAAAAAAATTAATTGCCGGGCCGTGAAAACGAATAAGTGGATAAAACCAGTTGCTAAATTAAGAAAAAAATATCCTCTATCTCGTGGAGTGGTCAAAATCCATGATTTGTTGCTTTTTTATACTTAAAAATCGATTGACGGCATTCCGTCCGTCTGTCCGTCTGTGGTCAACGTTAGCGCCTAAACCGTTTTGTCGATTTTCTTCAAAATTGATATTCCCCAGTCGATCTGATACTAGTCACAGCTTTGTGATTTTGAAAAAGATTCTTTAAAATTTGGGGGTACTTTATATGAAGCCCCCCGGGGATTTTCAACATTTTCTCAAAAACGGCTCCAAAGTTTTTCTTTAAATTTCTTGTATGAATAGAAGAAAATACACGTTTTAACATGGCATATGTCCGATTTTCACGTACAGCTCTGAATTTTCGAAAATTATGAAAGTTTGAATTTTTTTCGGCGTCTTTCTCCAACTACAAAATTGAAGATAGAGATTTTTTCTTCAAATAAAATTTGTTCTGCATATTGAGTTCTTTAATAAAGGTCACGTAAATGTTTTTCACAATTTTGGTAGTTTTCGTGCAATATTGCGTGCAATATGTGCAATTTTAAAAAATTACAAAAACAAAATTTTCTCAAAAACAGCTCCAAATTTTTTCTTTAAACTTTTGGTAGAGATAGTGGTAAATGTACTCTATCAATGACATAAAAGCCATTTTGGTCTATCGGTTGGTTTTTTGAAAAATTACAAAAATGTAAATTTTTTTACTTGTCTCTCACGTCGTTAATATTTACATTATCGGCGATTTTTTCACATTATTATATTTACGAGTATATATGCTTTAAATAATGTCAAGTAAAGTTTCTCGAAAACACTACCGTTTTCTGTGAAAAGTAGCTCAAATTTCGGGATTTTCAGAAATGCTCAAACGTCATTTTCTCGTATATGGCTGCATTTTTTTCTTGAAACTTTTGTAACGGATAGTGCTAATTACACTCATTAGTATAGCGTGAAGTTTATTTTGAGTTTTTTTTTGTTTTTTTCAAAAATTATATAAATGTAAATTTTTTGAAAGATCTCTCACATCTTTAATATGCACATTATCCGCAGTTTGTAAAGATGATTATATTTGTGAGTTTAAGTGCTTCAAATAACTTCAAATAAAGTATTTTGAAAACTCAAAAATTTTCTGTGAAAATGAGCTTGAAATTTCGCATTTTTAGTAGTGCTAAAACGCCATTTTCTCTTAAACGGCACATAATTTTTAAAAGAAAATTGCCATTTGCGGCTAGTTCTTAATGAAATATGCTCATCAATAACAGACCTTCAAATAAGATCATGTTGAATTTTTAGGAATATGAGTAGTATTTCTCCAATTTCCTGACAAACATCGCCCGCTGTGAATTCACTGCACTTCGTTTTCGTAGTTTCTTACAACTATAATAGTGAAAATACAGTTTTTTTCTGAATTAAATGTATTTATCAAAACTTCATCTGCAAATAATGGTATGCTTAATTTTTTCAAAATACGAATAGTTTTTCTACAATTTCGTGACAAACATAATGCTGCAATTTTACTGCGTGTCAGACAGCTGGATGCGTCGTAAATTAGGATTTGCAATTTTGTATATTATTTCTTTGTTCGTTTCTTACATTCAACCTTTTGTTATACATTCACATATTAATCTTTTAAAAATTATTTATTTTGAAATATTTGAAATAAAAATGACTAGCTCTCAGAATATCGACAATGCAGGGAATACAACAATGAAATTTGGTTTCACGCTCGCGAATTTCTGTGAATCAAGTTTCATTGTTGTGATTTGATGTAGCTGTATGAAAAGGAGTTATAATTGTCAATTAATATTGATATTTGCATGAAAATATTTAGTTTTCGCACCAAATGCTCTATCATTTGTTGTAAGTAGAGTATTTTTGCATGGTCTGAGAATACTCTTCTCTAATCATGACCCTACGAAAAGCATTTCTGTATTGTCCGGGGTATCATGCTTATTTTTCAATTAAAAATTTACAAAACTTTAGTATTCTATTTTTATGCAGTTGTAGAATTCACATAGTTCTGACAACACTGCGATGGAAACAATGAGTTGTTCGCCTTTTGATTGAATTGGATGTTTTAGAATAATAGCTAAGATGTTAGTAGCGCAGAAAGTGCAATATTTCAAAACTACGTATCTGTTTCCAATGACGCGGGAAAGTATGTGCCGTTCTAGCACCACTAGTTTTCTTATGATATATCTGGTAATGTTGGCAACAACACAAAAATAAATGAAAATACCCTATGTCTTTTTGCATTACATATGTCCATGCGACAGTAACATTATTCAGAGATTGAATTTTAGTCCTCGCTTTAAGGCTAAACTAGCGTACCCGTGCGAGGACTCTCGCATGTTAAACCCCACCCTTTCGCAATCCATTTGTCAATCCTTTCCGTAAAGGAACTACTAATGTACTTACAGAATATCAAACAGAATAACAATGCAATTGATATTTGAAACAAATTTTTAATTAAAGTTTATTCATCATTATAGAGAGATGTTCTTGGGACAGTTCCTACTTCTACATTTCATATTTCTACCTTTGAAGAAATTTTTCAATCTTCCTTGAGAGTTAGCTTTTCGCTTTCCTCGATAGTCAAATAATAGAAAAGGTTTTTTCTCTTGAGAAAGTCAAGTAAAGTAGTGCGAAAGTAGTTCTGATCGGGCAAGAACAGACCTACTCATTGCAATATTATTTAAATTTCCTTGATTTGTTATGAAGAACCGAGTGGGTTTTGGAGAGTCAGGGTTTTAGCTTGCTGGGATGAGAAAATTGAAAAATTATTTGTATACTAAAAAGTATTGACTTATTTTCTGCGTCCTTACGTACCTCAAGAAAAACAATTCCAAGCCAAAAAATAATCAAACTATGTTTTCACCTTTGAGTACTAAATACCATTTGTTAGCATTAGAAACAATTTAGTAGCCATTAGGAAGCCCACTTCGGTACATGGGAATGTTGCTCAAACGATGTTTGCATTTTTAATGTCTTAACGAACCGACAGCTTGAGTTTAATATCAAAGGGTGATTTATTTACGATATGAGTTTACAGCTGGGCGTTGGTGTACATACTTCCAGATACCGCCAACATTTAAATCGTGCGTTTGGACTGCGATCGTTGGCAGTTGTCGGGTGACTTTCACTATTCTTTCTATAATTTTAAATTTAGTTGTTTTTTAATTGATTAATGTAGTATTGTAGGCTAGCGCGTTTTGATTTTTGTTTTCCATTTATTTCAAGCCATTTTACTTCAGCTAATTTAAAAGGTTTGTCCTTTGTGTTGTGCCATAGCACAAGTTTTCCCCCACTACCTCTCCGTACCCGTGCGAGAACTCTCGCATGTTAGACCCCACACTAATCCCTATCTTTCTATATTCATTATAAGAGGGAAAGTAGTTAACGAAACGTGTTTATTTGTTTAAAATCTATAAAGATAACTTGCAAATATTTATTCAATATCATGTAGATTTTGCTTGGAACAATTCCCAACACTTACTTAAAGCCATTTAAAGTAATTATTCAATATTCTTTGTCAGTTAGGTTTTAGTTTTTCGTGATAGTCACAAAAATACTAGCTTTTTACTTTTGAGAAATCTACGTGTCTGAACCCGTTGACTTGAAAATTTCATCGAATGATAACGAAAATATTGGTACAGGTAAAACACAAACACAGTCTTCTCTTCACTGAACACCCATATCACTCCACGATTAAGAACGCAGCACTTACAGACCATGAAAAAAATTAATTGAAT
This sequence comes from Acheta domesticus, assembly GCA_031308135.1. Taxonomy (NCBI): domain Eukaryota; kingdom Metazoa; phylum Arthropoda; class Insecta; order Orthoptera; family Gryllidae; genus Acheta; species Acheta domesticus. The sequence goes on along the minus strand of JAHLJT010005437.1, from coordinate 41,073,195 downwards.
AGTTTCACTACACGCATAAGAAACAATCTTCACAGGTATAGGTATCAAGCAACTATAATTGTACTTCTAGTTGTTGCTGGCGAGAAAATCTTGAATTAATGATTATGCGAATAAACCTGGTCAGACTGCACAAACTACGGTGTTAGCAGAAAGCGTAAATAAAGATTGTCGAATCTAAGCATTCTAATCGTGTCGCCACAAAAATTGCTACCAGCAGGAAGGGCTGAAATATTGAGGAGGCCTTGATAGTATTGAAGCGTGGAACCGAAAAGTTAATTGAATGGATCGCAGAATATCTCATCTTGTAGATTATGGTGTGAAAAAGGCTTTGTTTATGAGTTATTTGCCGATGTAGGTTGACATGTAATGCGGGTTGCATTTACAAGAATATTTCGATGCGTTTTTTCGAAGAAATCATCCAAATTTTTAAAGTCAAAGTGGAATTCGTCAAATTTCCGTGAAATTGTCTTTCTTTAGAGCCCTCATTTATAAATATTGGTTGCGTGTGAGAGCCGGAACCCAAAGGTATACTACTGAAATAATACAGGAGGCGTTGTACCGACACTAGTTCAATTTGTCGCCACCACGTGGCAGCACTAAATTTAGTGAATTTTACTTTACCGATTACGTCTGAACAAATGGTCTGATTTTCGATCTGTAAACGGCACTTGACTCCTATTTATAATAGAATTTACGCTATGAAGCCCTTTTTTCAAAAAAACTAGCAGAAACTCGATTTTTATTTTTTTCTCTTACTTCCAGGAACAATTTAAAAAATGAGAGCTTATAGCGCGATGGCGACACGCTTCCAGAATCCAACGCAGTGTCAAACATGCAAATCGGATAAATAGAAGCGAACGAAAGTGAAATTTCGAAAAACATTTCACTCCACTCCCCCTCCCCCTTCCACGCCGCCGGGATATCCGCCCCTTGTGGACCGCACGGCCAAGCCGGTCCGAGCAACGACCCGGCGCGGCGACGGACGTGAATGCCGAACTTTCGGGGGCAGCAAGCCAGGCACCCCGTCACTTCGTTGATGCGTCCGTCACTTCGCACCTCAAGATATTTTTTCCCCACATATGAAACTAGTGATGCTGTAACAGGAGCAAACGGTCTCGTATCATCTTTAATAGTAGTATAAAACTATTACCTTATTCACATATTCCTTCTTCCTTCGAATACCATCATAAGAATGTCTGAGGTATCACTCAAAACACGATCTTGCTTTGGTATTGATTTCAAAAAAAAAATTGAACTAATTGCGTAAATATCACCCATATTCCATCTCCTCACATCGTATTTGAGATATATTTTACTGCGAAGATCTTCCGTTATCATTCCACTACCGGAAAGAACAAGCAGAGATAACGTAAGAGCTCTTTTATCTTACGACTTCATTTTTCACTTCAAAACGGTGTTTGTCACCTTGATAGAATTCACCTGGTTAATCCTTTTTTTTTCAAGTAAAATAGCCGAATCGAATTTTTAAAATGATTTTGTACTTTCGGACAAATTTGAAAAAGTGGTAAAATAGCGCGCTGGCGAGATGCACCCTGAATCTAACGCCATATCATACACTGAATTCGGATAAATTGACTTCTCTAGTCATGTAGAAAACAGATCTTCAGTAACGTCAAAATTCTCTTTTGCAGTACTAGTCTGGGTCTAATGGAATTACATATGTTTTGTCTACTGTTCTTATTTTGTAATTTCGGCGAACTGTTGCAATCCTAACAAAATATCTAAATTTTTCGTCACAAATTTTGTACTGTATTACGTATTTTACATATTTTGCTGATCATTTAATATTTGCTTAACATTATATTTATTATTTGCTAATTATTAAGATATTGTCACAAATCTAGCAAATTTTCTTGAAATTATTTCCGAAAATATATTTAATTAATTTTGAAAAATAGTTTTTATTTAAATGTGTGTTTATATTTTAGCAATGAGCATATTTTGTGTTATACTAATTCAGAATTGCTGACTTTGTAATGTACTGCACGTAAAGATTTCGAACAGAGTGCTTCAAAGATTCTCTGTTCGTCTCTGAGTTTTCAACGTGCATCTCTTTGTTTTCCTTTGCTGATAGAGAGAAATAAAAAAAACAGTAGGCAGAAAAAGTAGTTACTATTAAATTCGATATAATTAATATTGTATTAACGGAATTTCAAATTGTGAACATTTATTTTACTTTATATCTCTTCTCAATCTTCATACTAAGAGAAAGTTATATCGTGAGCAAGAAAACTGTCACAACTACTAAATGTAAAACTCAAAACTAAATGTAATAACCGCGCAACTTGTCTTTACTGATCATCTTGCTTCCCCCTCCTTTGAGCAATAAACAGTTGAAGACAAAAGCTCGCAGTGAGCATTAATGACAACATTCCAAACATTAAAACTTCGTTGGTGCAAAACAGAAGGTATAGTGCAATTTCTGGCTTTGGCTCTAATGTCCTGTTTTCACGATAGTGTATGTTACGGTATTTCGCGTCTTTTTCAGTGGTGCCGTTAGATATCGCATGATTACGACCGTTATCAAGAAAAACTTGTGATCATGCGACATAGCGGAACGACCGAGAAGACGCGAAATGCCGTGTGATATTCCATTGCGGCCACAGGGGCTTGAGAGTCAAAGCTATAAAAATCGCAGTGTTGTCAAAGCTAGTTTCTTTCAAAGTCGATAACTTCTCTGGCGGTTTATTCTCAATAATATCTAATTAAATGCATGGGGCAGGTCCAGAAACTTTTCTGAAGTGCGCAGCAGTGTTTGCCTCAAGCCTCGGGGCGGGGTGGCTGTCAAAAGGGTTGGTGATTATTGCCTGGTGGCTTTGAAATAACTCGAAATCTTTTGTCGGACAGATCGATTTGAGGGTATCAGGGGAGAGTTTTCAGAAGGTGTAGGGGATGGCCTCCACGATTGTCTATCGTAAAGAAATGTCATGCAGTAGATGGGTAGCGTTTCTGACGCCAAGATGATCAATTGCAAGCGCAAGTATTTGTGAGTCAGGAGGGGGACATAGTGGGTTTTGCGACGTAAGAATGCGAATTGTCTCAATAACATTCCAAAGAGTTAAGACATTTGGTGGACATTTGGACCACGGTTCGAATCAAGAATAAACAAATCTTGATCATGAAAGAAGTTTTCGATTTTTTTGCGGTACATGATAGCTATGGAGTCAGAGGTTTTGAATTGGCTTTCTCGAGAAAACCCATTTCGTTATCACATTGGAGCACAGATCATATGAAATCATAAATCAATTGATAACAACACACGAAACAACTTATAATGTAATAAATACGTTATTAATGGCAAAGACTACTGAAGGAAAATCTTATGTTTTAAGCTATGGGCCATGGATATGATGACAACAGAAGGAATCAACAACGAAACAAAAAATGGTCAGATCGTTGTCATGAGAAGACGTAAATAGAAATTTTGGTTGTTGGATTGGGCATGCCTTTCAAAATAATGGTAACATAATAATACATTATGAAAGATAATGTAATTGTTACGTCCACCTAAATATCAAAGTATAGAACAAATTAACAAATGGTTTATTTGCAATCCCGCTGCAACAACAATACATTTCTAACTACACGAAACATGTTGAAATGGAAATCTCCTCGGCGTGAAGAGCCTACGGCCCGATTAAAATAAGTTGGTGATTGACATTTGGGAATGCAAGGGAGTGATATTGACACTTTGCGTACCGCCTCGCTGCCTTTAAAGGTAGGGGGTGATACCCCTGTGCACTCACTCCGCGCTCCCCATGCGCGTCACGTAGACCTAGCTGCACCCTTGACGCTGGCGGAGCGGGGCTGGCCTCCCGACTGCGGAATCTGGACTGTCACGGCACTGCTTCCAGGGTGCCGGCTCGCTCCCTTTAAAGGTAGGGGGTGATACCCCTGTGCACTCACTCCGCGCTCCCCATGCGCGGCACATAGACCTAGCTGCGCCCTTGACGCTGGCGGTGCGGGGCTGGCCTCCCGACTGCGGAATCTGGACGGAGAGGGCACTGCTCCCAGGGTGCCGCCTCGCTCCCTTTAAAGGTAGGGGGTGATACCCCTGTGCACTCACTCCGCGCTCCCCATGCGCGGCACATAGACCTAGCTGCGCCCTTGACGCTGGCGGAGGGGGGCTGGCCTCCCGACTGCGGAATCTGGACGGAGAGGGCACTGCTCCCAGGGTGGCGGCTCGCTCCCTTTAAAGGTAGGGGGTGATACCCCTGTGCACTCACTCCGCGCTCCCCATGCGCGGCACATAGACCTAGCTGCGCCCTTGACGCTGGCGGAGGGGGGCTGGCCTCCCGACTGCGGAATCTGGACTGAGACGGCACTGCTCCCAGGGTGCCGGCTCGCTCGCTTTAAAGGTAGGGGGTGATACCCCTGTGCACTCACTCTGCGCTCCCCATGCGCGGCACATAGACCTAGCTGCGCCCTTGACGCTGGCAGGGCGGGGCTGGCCGCCCGACTGCGGAATCTGGACGGAGAGGGCACTGCACCCAGGGTGCCGCCTCGCTCCCTTTAAAGGTAGGGGGTGATACCCCTGTGCACTCACTCCGCGCTCCCCATGCGCGGCACATAGACCTAGCTGCGCCCTTGACGCTGGCGGAGGGGGGCTGGCCTCCCGACTGCGGAATCTGGACGGAGAGGGCACTGCTCCCAGGGTGGCGGCTCGCTCCCTTTAAAGGTAGGGGGTGATACCCCTGTGCACTCACTCTGCGCTCCCCATGCGCGGCACATAGACCTAGCTGCGCCCTTGACGCTGGCAGGGCGGGGCTGGCCGCCCGACTGCGGAATCTGGACGGAGAGGGCACTGCACCCAGGGTGCCGCCTCGCTCCCTTTAAAGGTAGGGGGTGATACCCCTGTGCACTCACTCCGCGCTCCCCATGCGCGGCACATAGACCTAGCTGCGCCCTTGACGCTGGCGGAGGGGGGCTGGCCTCCCGACTGCGGAATCTGGACGGAGAGGGCACTGCTCCCAGGGTGGCGGCTCGCTCCCTTTAAAGGTAGGGGGTGATACCCCTGTGCACTCACTCTGCGCTCCCCATGCGCGGCACATAGACCTAGCTGCGCCCTTGACGCTGGCAGGGCGGGGCTGGCCGCCCGACTGCGGAATCTGGACGGAGAGGGCACTGCACCCAGGGTGCCGCCTCGCTCCCTTTAAAGGTAGGGGGTGATACCCCTGTGCACTCACTCCGCGCTCCCCATGCGCGGCACATAGACCTAGCTGCGCCCTTGACGCTGGCGGAGGGGGGCTGGCCGCCCGACTGCGGAATCTGGACGGAGAGGGCACTGCACCCAGGGTGCCGCCTCGCTCCCTTTAAAGGTAGGGGGTGATACCCCTGTGCACTCACTCCGCGCTCCCCATGCGCGGCACATAGACCTAGCTGCGCCCTTGACGCTGGCGGAGGGGGGCTGGCCTCCCGACTGCGGAATCTGGACTGAGACGGCACTGCTCCCAGGGTGCCGGCTCGCTCGCTTTAAAGGTAGGGGGTGATACCCCTGTGCACTCACTCCGCGCTCCCCATGCGCGGCACATAGACCTAGCTGCGCCCTTGACGCTGGCGGAGGGGGGCTGGCCTCCCGACTGCGGAATCTGAACTAAGACGGCACTGCACCCAGGGTGCCGCCTCGCTCCCTTTAAAGGTAGGGGGTGATACCCCTGTGCACTCACTCTGCGCTCCCCATGCGCGGCACATAGACCTAGCTGCGCCCTTGACGCTGGCAGGGCGGGGCTGGCCGCCCGACTGCGGAATCTGGACGGAGAGGGCACTGCACCCAGGGTGCCGCCTCGCTCCCTTTAAAGGTAGGGGGTGATACCCCTGTGCACTCACTCCGCGCTCCCCATGCGCGGCACATAGACCTAGCTGCGCCCTTGACGCTGGCGGAGGGGGGCTGGCCGCCCGACTGCGGAATCTGGACGGAGAGGGCACTGCACCCAGGGTGCCGCCTCGCTCCCTTTAAAGGTAGGGGGTGATACCCCTGTGCACTCACTCCGCGCTCCCCATGCGCGGCACATAGACCTAGCTGCGCCCTTGACGCTGGCGGAGGGGGGCTGGCCTCCCGACTGCGGAATCTGGACTGAGACGGCACTGCTCCCAGGGTGCCGGCTCGCTCGCTTTAAAGGTAGGGGGTGATACCCCTGTGCACTCACTCCGCGCTCCCCATGCGCGGCACATAGACCTAGCTGCGCCCTTGACGCTGGCGGAGGGGGGCTGGCCTCCCGACTGCGGAATCTGAACTAAGACGGCACTGCACCCAGGGTGCCGCCTCGCTCCCTTTAAAGGTAGGGGGTGATACCCCTGTGCACTCACTCTGCGCTCCCCATGCGCGGCACATAGACCTAGCTGCGCCCTTGACGCTGGCAGGGCGGGGCTGGCCTCCCGACTGCGGAATCTGGACGGAGAGGGCACTGCACCCAGGGTGCCGCCTCGCTCCCTTTAAAGGTAGGGGGTGATACCCCTGTGCACTCGCTCCGCGCTCCCCATGCACGGCACATAGACCTAGCTGCGCCCTTGACGCTGGCAGGGCGGGGCTGGCCTCGCGACTGCGGAATCTGAACTAAGACGGCACTGCACCCAGGGTGCCGCCTCGCTCCCTTTAACCTTTTAAGTGCTACGTTTCTTTACGGGTAGCGCGTCCCCCAGCGCTGGGGCACCCGGCCCGCTTGGGTCGCCTGTGGCCTGCTTTCTTTTCGGGCGCGCCCCCTACGCACAGCGCGCGGCGCGGGTAGAGCATTAAGTATATTTCGCATCTTTTTCTTGATTAGACCTTTGGGCAAGCATTGGCAAAGTTAGAAATGTCTTTTTTTATTATTTTTAACTTTTTAAAAATTTTTGGTGTAGTTTATTTTGTGAAATGCAGAAGATGCTTTAATGTTTTTTTAGTATGGTAAATCATAAATCATGGATACACACATAATGCTACGTCACATTACTCACACATATAGCTTGATTTACAACGTAGATTTTACTAGAACATTTGAGGCATTTTCGCTGTTATTTTTTTGTGAATGTGATGGGATTATTGTAAGAAAGTAGCTGGGTCAAACGGTGTATCTCCTCACCTTTTGCGTCTCCCAGATTTTCGTCTTTCCGATCTAAACTTTTCTACGATTTTTGGATTACATCCAGATGACATTTTTTCATTAATAACTTTTCCCGTTGTTAATTTTTGAATATCATGAGGATTCAACAAAGATAAATATAATATTTGAAAATAATGTATCCCACGTGATGGTTTTCTCCTCCCGAGGTGAGAATCGTGTCCACTTATCTAATTATTCTATTCTTCGATTATAACATGAAACACGTTGTGATTTTATCATATTCTTGCCGGTTTTACAATCAACGCAAGTAAGACGTCGCGAATCATGTTTTCAATCTCTTTCCAATTTGCGGCATGTCACGAGTGTTTTTCACACTGACTACAAGCGTTCGTGTCCCAGTCGTGCAACAACGTAAACAACGCTGTACTTGAGTACCAGTTGTCAACATATATTGTACAGGTATGGCCCCTCACTAAATACCCCTCGAGAAGGGTGGCTACAACATTCTCAGACTGTCCTAACTCATCCACGATGCCACTCTTCTTTCTAATGTACACAACAAAATAAGGACATCATCCGATTTATAATCGCAAAAAGAAATGAAATTTTGCCGAATAAATTCGCAAGCTTTTGAAGAACCGGTTTTGACGTACGCGCGGTCTTCGGGTCGCATGCCTTTGTTAGCCAGCAGCAGCCGGCCGGCCGGGCGGCCGGCAGGCCGGCCGCCGCCGCCTCCGCCGCGCCCGATACAGGGACTCGCTGACGAAATCTGCCGGAACACTCCAATAGTGACCTCCAAGGGCCAGAAAAAAAAACTACAGCTAGGTAGTACCTACACACAGCCGTAGATGTCGTGCCATGTCAATATCTACTAGTGCTCCCTAGGAATAAATTCAGAAAGCAGATGATGCGTCGCGACGGATATATCCGTCTTTAGCGCTCATGGCACGGCCGACCCGCGCCGGATATATCCGGCATTAGCGCTGGGGGCACAAAAGTCTTGCGCCGGATATATCCGGCATTAGCGCTTAACAGGTTAAAGGTAGGGGGTGATACCCCTGTGCACTCACTCCGCGCTCCCCATGCGCGGCACATAGACCTAGCTGCGCCCTTGACGCTGGCGGTGCGGGGCTGGCCTCCCGACTGCGGAATCTGGACGGAGAGGGCACTGCTCCCAGTGTGGCGGCTCGCTCCCTTTAAAGGTAGGGGGTGATACCCCTGTGCACTCGCTCCGCGCTCCCCATGCGCGGCACATAGACCTAGCTGCGCCCTTGACACTGGCAGGGCGGGGCTGGCCTCGCGACTGCGGAATCTGAAGACGGAGCAGGGGCCCCTTAGGGAGGGGGTGATACCCCTGTGCACTCAGCTTCCGCGCTCCCCATGCGCGGCACATAGACCTAGCTGCGCCCTTGACGCTGGCGATGCGGGGCTGGCCTCCCGACTGCGGAATCTGGACGGAGAGGGCACTGCACCCAGGGTGCCGCCTCGCTCCCTTTAAAGGTAGGGGGTGATACCCCTGTGCACTCGCTCCGCGCTCCCCATGCGCGGCACATAGACCTAGCTGCGCCCTTGACGCTGGCAGGGCGGGGCTGGCCTCGCGACTGCGGAATCTGAACTAAGACGGCACTGCACCCAGGGTGGCGGCTCGCTCCCTTTAAAGGTAGGTGGTGATACCCCTATGCACTCACTGCGCGCTCCCCATGCGCGGCACATAGACCTAGCTGCGCCCTTGACGCTGGCGGTGCGGGGCTGGCCTCCCGACTGCGGAATCTGGACGGAGAGGGCACTGCTCCCAGTGTGGCGGCTCGCTCCCTTTAAAGGTAGGGGGTGATACCCCTGTGCACTCGCTCCGCGCTCCCCATGCGCGGCACATAGACCTAGCTGCGCCCTTGACACTGGCAGGGCGGGGCTGGCCTCGCGACTGCGGAATCTGGACGGAGAGGGCACTGCACCCAGGGTGCCGCCTCGCTCCCTTTAAAGGTAGGGGGTGATACCCCTGTGCACTCGTTTCGCGCTCCCCATGCGCGGCACATAGACCTAGCTGCGCCCTTGACGCTGGCGGTGCGGGGCTGGCCTCCCGACTGCGGAATCTGGACGGAGAGGGCACTGCACCCAGGGTGCCGCCTCGCTCCCTTTAAAGGTAGGGGGTGATACCCCTGTGCACTCGCTCCGCGCTCCCCATGCGCGGCACATAGACCTAGCTGCGCCCTTGACGCTGGCAGGGCGGGGCTGGCCTCGCGACTGCGGAATCTGAACTAAGACGGCACTGCACCCAGGGTGCCGCCTCGCTCCCTTTAAAGGTAGGGGGTGATACCCCTGTGCACTCGCTCCGCGCTCCCCATGCGCGGCACATAGACCTAGCTGCGCCCTTGACGCTGGCGGTGCGGGGCTGGCCTCCCGACTGCGGAATCTGGACGGAGAGGGCACTGCACCCAGGGTGCCGCCTCGCTCCCTTTAAAGGTAGGGGGTGATACCCCTGTGCACTCGCTCCGCGCTCCCCATGCGCGGCACATAGACCTAGCTGCGCCCTTGACGCTGGCAGGGCGGGGCTGGCCTCGTGACTGCGGAATCTGAACTAAGACGGCACTGCACCCAGGGTGCCGCCTCGCTCCCTTTAAAGGTAGGGGGTGATACCCCTGTGCACTCACTCCGCGCTCCCCATGCGCGGCACATAGACCTAGCTGCGCCCTTGACGCTGACAGGGCGGGGCTGGCCTCGCGACTGCGGAATCTGAACTAAGACGGCACTGCACCCAGGGTGCCGCCTCGCTCCCTTTAAAGGTAGGGGGTGATACCCCTGTGCACTCACTCCGCGCTCCCCATGCGCGTCACGTAGACCTAGCTGCGCCCTTGAAGCCGGCGGAGCGGGGCTGGCCTCGCGACTGCGGAATCTGGACTGTCACGGCACTGCTTGAAGGGTGCCGTCTCGCTCCTTTTAAAGGGCGGCTTGTAGGGGGTGAGACCCGCTCTCACATCTCGAGCGTGCTGGGCCGTGTCCACGTCCTGCAACTTCCGGCGCCGATCGCCGACCGAGCTGCGCCGCTCGCGCGCCAATTATAAACGTCATGCGCGACCTGACAGGAATGATGGGTGTTAATACACGAGGGTGATATTACGATACGAGCGAGGAACGAGCATGTATTGTAATCTTATCTCGAGTGTATTAATACCCATTACATCAAGTATCATATAGTACTTCCCCTTATATAAGTTAATCTTGAATTGACTTATTGAACGAATTGAATTCGTTCCTGGTAGTTGACATTGCAGCATTTAACCAAGGCCATTAACGGGCAGATCCCAAATCTACCCTCGCATGCTGCCGGAGGTTTCTGTGGTTGCCTGTCCGCCTGCGAGGGAGTACTGCGCTAGTCAAATAGGATCAAAGTGAAATTACGATCCAATTTTTTTAAATAATATTCTACGAAAAAATTACTAATAATAAAAGAAATTAAAATTGACAAGCACAGTATAACATCAAATGCAATTTTAATATACACAATCGAACGAAACATTTACTAGAACGATTCTCAATGATCTAAATGCTAATACTTGTTTTGTAAACCTCTCTGTAATTGGTCAAGAACCTGTATCAAAATGTAATATGTATTGAAATAAGTATCATTATAAAACTGGTTGCAACCACTGAATGGCAGCATTATACAATAGCAGTAGAGAAAACATGTTCTGATCACATGTTCTTAACGTTAAATTAGCAGACAAGATGGGACATCATACAAACGATAATATTAGCCGAATTACATTAGACGAGATTACAAGCGGCGCCTCTTGAATAGTGTAAATCCTCATATAACAATGTAAAAGGAAGTCATGATTTCAACTTCTTTTAGCGGATTTTTTATCCCTTACCTTTTCAACATTTTCCGTTTATTCTCGCCAGAGTTGTGGAGGTCCATAAGAATTACTCGCAACTACCTCGGATTCGAGATTTAGTTTCCCGGCATTAAAAAAACATATCTCAGGTGACCTCAGGGCCGCTACGAATGTGCACTGTTTACGAATGGATAAGGCAGCGACCCCTGGAGACGGCGCTGCGTGAGGCCTTGCCTTAGGCCTAAGGGAAGACGTAACTTCCAGGTTCGTCTCGTGACTGTTAGTGCAAAATTTGGTTTCCTTCGCGTTGCGCTAAAACTTTGCAACTTTCATCAAAGGGGCACCATGTTCACAGCATGTGCGAACGAGAGCAAACTGAGAAGATGATACACAATTGTTTTACAAAACCCGCATTACAATCTCCTGTTTGTTTCTGCTGTCGTGCAATCCGTTTAAATTTGTTGGTTTTCCGTTTAAATTTATTGTATAGAGTCGAACAGTTGTGATCGGTTTTGCTGAGTGTTCGTACTCCTTGAGGAGTGTGTTTGGAACTTCGAGGGCGGTACTGATCTGCCAGTGTAGGTAACTACACACCCTGTCGTGTCTTTTCAAGCATTCGGTTTTTGATAGAATTTGACAAGCTGAGACAATATGGTCTCTACTTTTTCCTGGCAAATGCAAGTTCCTGGCAATGCGGCATTTATCATCTTGGGAAATTTTGAGAATCGCTTAATCATAATGTCATGTTCTCAACGCCTGATCTTGAGCAGCTATTACACCTGCTTCCAATTTTGGCTTCATTCTTCCCCATTTAAGCCACATAAATGATTCTTCTTTATTGATCTCCACCTTGTCCATTCTTCACAGAAATTTTCCATTGAGTAGTTTGTCTCTCAACGAGATTTTTAACATTTTTTGTGTCTCACATTCCATGTTTAGTAGCATCCTCTCTTTGGCATAAATTAAGAGCAAAGGGTGTACATTTCAAACGTGGCGCCTAAAAGATTTCTTCATTATTTTGGTCGTAAATGCTTATTTCTTCTCGTACGTTACTACATGGGAGAACGTGTCAATTCTCTGTTTCGTGTCTTTGCACTGTGGTGCCGTATGAGTGAAATCATTACTCGAGAAGATGTCAGCCAAAAACTGAACATAGCACTCAGCTCATTGCCAGATCCGCGATAGAATCCTGGACAAATTGACACTGTTATTTGTGTATTTTCAACAACTAATTTCGTCTTCGACAAATATTTTCTGATGAATATATTTCGATCTAATACACTATTGTACATATATTTCACAACCCTGTATCGATTTTAAAACATGAATTCCATCATTTCTTTCTGAACACGGTCACGGTCAGGGTCCCGTTCACGGTCACGCAATGGGCGCCATTCGATTGTTTCCACACAGGTCGTGCCGTGCCACTTCCATTGACGTTCTGTGTTTTAAAAATGATACGAAATTACATCACATTAAAAGGGGAGAGATGCACTGAACCCAAAGAAGTAGAATTTTTGTTTGTGAAATCCCCTATACATTTACTTACCGCAATGATAATAATAATAATAATAACAATAATAATAATAATAATAATAATAATAATAATAATAATAATAATAATAATAATAATAATAATATTACAAGAGAGTGGGACTTGTCCTGCGGTCCGCTCTGATCTCCAGACATAAAATATCTGCAATTGGTAAATTGGCGGTGCCTGTGGTCGAATAGTTTCGGACTAGTGGACTGAACTGAGCAAGATATTGGAATCATGGATCAAAAAACCAGAAAACTACTAACATTGCATCATGTGTACCAACCTCGAGTTAATGTACATAGAGTTTGTGTCACGTAAATGAGGCAGACGCCTCAGACAAATGGAAGAATCCTGGCACAATGCAATAGTCGGTCATCATTCAATGAGGAAGGTTATGAAATCTGACCAAAGAATGGGAAACAGAGGCATTGTTATTGTAGCAAGAAGCATTGCAAAGAAAACTATGTAACACACGCAAAATAACGCAGACACTGAACTTATGATGCTACTAAACACGAAATGTGAGACCAAAAAAACCTTAAAGAAATCGTGGAGAGACAAACCACTCCATGGACAGAATCTGAAAATCCGTCCTGCATTTTTCTTTCAAAATTTTGGTAGTTTTCGTGCAGTATTGCGTGAAAATTGTGCACAAAAATATTGGAAACAAACATTTTATATATATAACCCCAATATTTTCTTTAAGCATCTGGTACGGATGGTGCTAATTATACTGTATCGGATAGCATAAATACCGTATTCCTCTATTCTTTTTTTTTTCAAAACTTACACATTAGAAGTATTTTGACATCTCTAAAATACTTAATATTTACAATGAAGGCGACTTGTAAACAATATTGCATTTAAGAGTACACGTGTTGTAAATGGTGTCTTATAGAGTTTCTCGAAAACTCAAAAGTATTTTGTGAAAATGAGTACGAATTTCCGCATTTTCAGAAACGCACAAACGCCGTTTCCCCAAAAATTTGAACTAAAATGGTTATGATGAGGTTTTACTCTACCATAATATTTTTCAAATCATGTTTGAAACGTGTCATTAGGGGATGGAAAAATTGAAAGAGAAATGTGGAAAAAAAGATCTATGTGAATGGATGGCATTCGGTGGCACAGAATGGCAGCTGGAAAAAGGATGGTTAAAAACCGAAACGATAGTCCACACCAAGGAAATTAGAAACCGAACCAGTACGAGAAGATCTGAGCCATTCTGTGACTTTTTTCAACAGCTATAATACTGTTCCCGCGTATCAAGCAGCTGGTTCTGCTAGAGAACTTGTCGTGACACCCAGGAAGTATATGATAAATATATATAAGGCTACAATACATTATCTGCTCGACATCAACTGACGAAAGTGAAAAGGTAGTATAACAATTAATATTTATACAATTTTTACACCAAAGTGTATTACTTAATTACTCGAATATCTTAAATTTTTGGACGGTTTTTGACGTTCTGACTCGCATTGTTGTCACATTTCGCCCGAAATTTTTGAGTTTTTCAAGTCCTGCGTTGACGCAATATTACAAGATATACAATTAAATTTAAATTCCTTGTTTTCCCACGTTTTTGTTTCATTTTTATCCTTCGAACTTCGATCAGAACATTTTAATTTACCAGATATCCATTGTGAAGGACTACAATTGTACTGTTTTCATAATATCTTAAATGATTGATTTGCTCTTGTTCTTTGGTTCTCTTTCCTGCGAATTGCAGGGATATGTCGCTTAGAATGTGCGTTTACAAACGTGGACTTTGCGCATTGAAACAAGCAGCTCCCTAATTATATCTTAAACGATTAGTTATTCATTTGTTTTTGGCCTTTCTCTACCTCGAATCGCCGGGACACATCACTTTAAATTCGAATTGACAATTCATGCGCCTTGCGCATTGATATGAAACTGTATTTAATTATAAGTTGGGTCAATCCTGGCTCATTATTTTTCTAACTCCCTACATTACAACGTGCCAATGGTAACATAATTGCGCTATAGAGGATTCCTTTTGCATATCGCTTCTGAAATGCAAGTGCACAAGAAATCATAAAATGCATTCGAATTACATTCTATTTTTGCTTCTAGCGAGTAATGTCTTTTACGTAGAATTTTTAAGTTTCGCTATTCTCTCTCTTTAAATTATTCTTTGAACAGTGCTACCTTGTATTCTTGTATTCTTTGAACTGTACTTTAACTACACCAAATACTATAAAGACAATACAGGACACTTCGTGATATATCTAGAAACACTGATGCACGCTCCACCTGGTGGCAGAACCTGGTACACCCTGCTCTGTTGGCGTTTGTTGTCTGCTTGATTTCTTTTCATTTTATTGTCTTTCTGGTCTATTTGTAGAAAACATATTTTACAACACTATTCTTTACATTATTCTACGTATCGCAGGAAAAAATCCGTAGTGTTTGGCTTTATTATAAAATACAGCAGAACTCGCGCTCGTTCTTCACATTTCCTCGTGATAAAACCAGGTAAAAATTGAAAGAATCTTGAACATGAATGAAGCTAGTTTAATACAATTCGACTTCTCTTTGTAATAAAATGCATTAATAACTATAACATAACTTAATTGGGAGACTATTTGCACATTGTCATTCTCAATTGAATCATGTGTAACGAACATTGCAAAAATGGATAACACTGAAGATATTCCTACAAGTTTAGTACAGAAAAATGCTGAGTCCTATGTATGAGACTGGTTGTGTAGTACCGTGCCATATGATGGTTGTAGAAATGCTTAACAGAATTTGGATGAAAAGTATAAATTAAGAAACTTGCATATTCTGATTAAACAGTATGAGAATGCCACGCTTTTCTACCCAAATGAATTCGCTATTAAATTTCTAAGACTGAATGTGTTTTCAATAAACACTTTTTAGTTTATTTACGTCAAAGTAAACTTGACATAAAACACTAATTAATGCAAATCATTAATATTCACTCGCAGAATATTTTATGTAAGGGGTGTAATAATCTGTATGAAAGCAGAGGTATCAATGTATTGATACAGTGCATTTTAAAGAAAGTAAGTGGAAAAAAGGTCAAATGTATCAGTGGAAGTGTTATGGCAAGAAAAATCTTGCATTTGTAACAACTTTATTTGTGAAAATAATGTTCATTATATGTTCATTAAATGTTCAATGTTCTCATGTCCATTATAATGCATTGTACTTGATAATTTTCCATAATTTGAGCCCTTCAATATAATTAAATCACAGCGAGAGTAGGTAAAAATAAGTCGAATTTCGTTAGGTAGATTTAACTAGTGGTGCTACAACAGCACTTACTTTCCCGTATTAGAGGAAACGGCTATATAGTACTGAAATATTGCACTTTGTGCGCTAATAACACCTTAGCTTACAACTCACTGTTTCCATCGCAGTGTTGTCAGAACTGTGTGAATTCTACAACTGCACAAAATTTAATACAAACGTTTTGTAAACCTATATTGGAAAAAGAAGCCTGATAACCTGGACAATATAGAAATGCATTCCATAGGGCCATGATTAGAGAAGAGTATTTTAAAACCATGCAATAAATTCTCTACTCACTACAAACGCTACAGCATTTGGTGCGAAAACTGAATATTTTCATGCAAATATCAACATAAATTAGACAATTATAACTCCTTTTCATACAGCTCCTTCAGGTCACAACAATGATACGTAATTCACAGAAATTCGCGAGCGCAAAGTGAATTACATTGTTGCAGACCCAGCATTCTCGATATTCTGAGAGCTATTAATTCTTATACTTAATTCAAATATTTCAAAACAAAACTATTTATAAAATATTAATGTGTAAGTGTGTAACAAAAGTTCTAATGTAAGAAACGAAGAAAGAAATAATATACAAAATTGCACATTCTAATTTACGACGAACCCAGCTGTCCGAAGCGCTGTAAATTTACAGCGGGCTATTATGTTTGTCACAAAATTATAGAAAAGCTACTCGTATTTTGAAAAAATTAAGCATGACCTTATTTGAAGATGTGCTTTTGATAAATACATGAAATTCAGAAACAAATGTATTTTTAAAATTTTAGTTGTGAGAATACGACGAAAGCGAAGCGCAGTCAATTCCGAGCGGACTTTCGTTTGTCAGGAAATTATAGAAAAAACAACTCATATTTTCAAAAAATTCAACACGACCTTATTTGAATGGCACAGACTTTCCCGTATTAGTTTTCTATTTTCCTGGGTCTTCGCTAGCTATTCGGAATTGCCACATACTCTTTCTTGCCAGCTACCATCTATCATCGCCAAAAGTACATTTTTTTGTCATTTTCTTAATTTTTCGGTTTCCTATTGGTAGAACAGAAACATTAATTTTAGAATATTAAAGAACACAAAAACCTAGCCGTAAATGGCAATTTTCTTTTAAAAATTATATGCCGTTTAAGAGAAAATGGCGTTTTAGCACTACTAAAAATGCGAAATTTCAAGCTCATTTTCACAGAAAATTTTTGAGTTTTCAAAATACTTTATTTGAAGTTATTTGAAGCACTTACACTCACAAATATAATCATCTTTACAAATTGCGGAAAATGTGCATATTAAAGATGTGAGAGATCTTTCAAAAAATTTACATTTATATAATTTTTGAAAAAACAAAAAAAACTCAAAATAAACTTCACGCTATACTAATGAGTGTAATTAGCACTATCCGTTACAAAAGTTTCAAGAAAAAAATTGCAGCCATATACAAGAAAATGACGTTTGAGCATTTCTGAAAATGCCGAAATTCGAGCTACTTTTCACAGAAAACGGTAGTGTTTTCGAGAAACTTTACTTGACATTATTTAAAGAATATATATACTCGTAAATATAATAATGTAAAAAAAGTCGATAATGTAAATATTAACGACGTGAGAGACAAGTAAAAAAATTTACATTTTTGTAATTTTTCAAAAAACCAACCGATAGACCAAAATGGCTTTTATGTCATTGATAGAGTACATTTACCACTATCCCTACCAAAAGTTTAAAGAAAAAATTTGGAGCCGTTTTTGAAAGAATTTTGTTTTTGTAATTTTTTAAAATTGCACATATTTCACGCAATATTGTACGAAAACTACCAAAATTGTGAAAAACATTTACGTGACCTTTATTAAAGAACTCAATACGCAGAACAAATTTTATTTGAAGAAAAAATCTCTATCTTCAATTTTGTAGTTGGAGAAAGACGCCGAAAAAAATTCAAACTTTCACAATTTTCGAAAATTCAGAGCTGTACGTGAAAATCGGACCTATGCTATGTTAAAAAGTGTTCCTCTATTCATACAAGAAATTTAAAGAAAAAATTTGAAGCCGTCTTTGACAAAATTTTGAAAACCCCCGGGGGGCTTCATATAAAGTACCCCCAAATTTTAAAGAATCTTTTTCAAAATCACAAAGCTGTGACTAGAATCAGATCGACTGGGGAATATCAATTTTGAAGAAAATCGACCGAACGGTTTAGGCGCTAGCGTTGACCACAGACGGACAGACGGACAGACGGACGGAATGCCGTCAATCGATTTTTAAGTATAAAAAAGCAACAAATCATGGATTTTGACCACTCCACGAGATAGAGGATATTTTTTTCTTAATTTAGCAACTGGTTTTATCCACTTATTCGTTTTCACGGCCCGGCAATTAATTTTTTTCCGCCGAAAATTGGCTATTTTTTCGGGCAGCATTACATAACTTTCCCTATACTACGTATATCACTCCGTGTATACGTACGTATACGGGAAAGTAACAATATTTGTTTCTTCCTTAAGAATCACATTGACATTTCAATTTGGCGCTACATTATCAGCTTCTGACACTAGGATCTCTAGTGAAAGCTTGTTTCCATCGGTTGCGTGGAAGAACGGGGAACTGTCCTATATTATTTCTATAGTATTTGACTACAATTTCGACGCTTGAGTCTCGTCATGGTCTTCTTCTCAAGCCGAAACTCTCGAGAGGTCTCGCGGCCCGAGGCGGAGGGGAAGGCACTCGTCAGCCCGTCCCGCAGCGCACCAGCCGCCCATATCGGGGCCCGCTTCGAGCCCCCAAGGGGCCGGGAATGTATGCTTTCACATAAGAACGAAATTAAGTCACGTTTGTCGCCTGATCTCAAGTAGAAATATTTGTAATCTTTCTTGGGTATAAAAGAAGAGCAAAGGGTGTACATTACAAACGAGGCGCCTGAAAGATAGCTTTTTCTTCAAAATCCCGCCAACTTCATAATAGAGAAATTCAAATCGATTGTTCACAGAAGAAAGGCTTGAAATGCTTCGCAAACGCTGATTAGGAATAGTACATATTTCGACATAAATGCGTCGGACAGGCTCGAGGATGTTTGCTGTTGATCGGTTAGGCCGGAGCCTCGTCGGATTTGGACACGAAGCGCCATTTCGCCTTAAGGTCACAAACAGTCCGCGTCCGCGAGTTGTGCTCGCCTGTTCTCGTGACATAATACTGTTCAGCCAGTCTTCTCAAACCAAAATACTTACTGGTTTTCAATTCTTAGTGGACTAATCGACCAGCTGGAGTTCGCCTCTCTTCTGTTAGCTCATTTGCATATAATGACTATTCTTTTCAAAATAGTATTTATTGTGACTAATTAAATCACATTACAAAGCATTAGTGTGCCTTTTTAACTTGACAAAATTTAAGTTTGCACTCTTACGTTCCAAAAACAATACTAATACAAATCAATAACGTTTTAAAGTCATGACTACGATAGTCTCTTTTTAGTTACCATGCTATGCACCTCCTATTCTAAACTCTTATTTAAATCTACTAACTAATATTGTGAGACAACTTTGGCATTCGTTCACGCGCAAAAGATTTATTTCCAAACTCAAACGGCAAACCCATCTGATCATACACAATGGAACATTACGCGACGTCTTCTGCGCAAGCCTACCAAACTACCGACACTTGTTCCTCCAATTGGAGAAGCATCTTCTCCTTCCGATAAATGCGATATGCTGGGAAATTACTTTTCATCAATCTTTACTTCTCATCCTTATCATAATTGGCAATACGATAATAATTTTCAAGAATTAATCGCAAGACCAGAAATAACAGTCCCTGAATGCCCTAAATTTATTTCACCAGCCAAAACTATTAAATATATTTCACTAGCAACCCCGAAATTATCACATGGCTATTGTCGCGTAGCCGCAGACGGCAGGCGCCCGCGTAAGCATAATAACGTAGCTCCGCCGCGGAAAGAGCGTCTCAGCAGAGAAAGCCTATAACCAACGCTTAACGCTTAATTTCTGAGCGAAGAAATCAAATCTTCTCAGAAATTGTGTAGAGCACATTTGTTGCATCTCGTAATTATTTGCAGCAAGCACCATCAAAATTATATTAAAATCCATGAATTCAGTGAAAATGTATTGCAAATTACGGTCAAAGTTAAAATAGTGACTTATTAGAAGAAATTGACAAAAATGCCAATAAAGACATAAAATAGGCCATTTCCTTTAACATAAAATGAATTTGTGTACTGATCGGCATTGTTCTAAAGTAGAAAGAAAACAAAACATATTTCATTTAAATCCTTCCCCCAGGAATAATGCTTGGAACAGAGCGGATTTTTATACTTCGGATTTTATAACGTGGTGCGTCAAGGTCCTTCTTCACGAAGGAATGTCTTTCTCTCTCTTGCCGCTGGATGTCGCGTGAACGCGACCGTATTAAGCAGCGCTTGATCATGTGACATCGAGCGGCGTGACCGAGAAATTCGCTATGACTAATTCCATCGTGAAGACGGGCCTTGACGCCCCACGTTACGAAAGCCGAAGTGTAAACTCGGGTTAATTACTCTTTGCGTCTACGATTTCCGTGAGGCAGCGCCACTGGCGCCCCACCGGTCCTCGCGTGCTGCTCAGCGTCCTCGCCCTCTGACTTCTGTTTGATAGATTAGTGATTCCGGAAGCGTTAGCTACGAAGGGTTATTAGTCCCGTGAGTGTAGTGCGTGTTTTGCTCAAGAAGTGGCGATGGCCTTGCCCCGATGGGAGACGAGATCCGCCACCAAACTACCGACGGCTGGCCGAGTTTTCCCAACGAGATACCTCCCACCAGCAGAGCACTTAAACATGCATGTTATTTCCGACCAACTTCACGGAGGTAATGTCCGTCCTCTTGAATTCAACGCTAGATGGTGAACCATTTGAACGATTTTCTCCGGAATTCGTATTCGCCCATCGATCTGATCAAACACGCACTCTGACAATTTGAAACTATTATTACGATTTTTTGGGGCTATGAAGCCGTAAAGTTTTAAAACATTTTTCATAAATGTCTCCAACTTTTTAATAAACTTTTTCTCCTGGTACAGCAAAAGAAGCCTAAAAACCTGGCTGCTGGTGGGCTTATGTCGCAATTCCATGAACTGAACCGTTGAGAACATGGATATGTGTGAATGCTGTTAAATTAACTTAAAGTACAGAATGAGAAAATAAATAAATTACTGAATGAAATGTACAATGACTTATATATACAATGCGCATTTGTATACTTTATTTAATTAAGTTTGCTTGTACGAACAGTGGCCAAAACAAATGATCAAATGGACCCCTGCTCAAAGAAGAAAAGAGAAAAAATGAGTGCATTGTACTCTATTCGTACAAGAACTTCAAAGAAAAAAACATTGTAGTCATTTTTAAGAAAATAATGAAAATGCCCAGGTTTTCATGTAAAGTACCCCCTAATTTTATAGAATCTTTTTCAAAATCTCAAAGTTTTGACTCGAACCAGACCGTCAGAACCTTTTTACTTTCCCGTATACGTCCGTATACACGGAGTGATATACGTAGTATAGGGAATGTTATGTAATGCTGCGCGAAAAAATGGCCAATTTTCGGCGGAAAAAATTAATTGCCGGGCCGTGAAAACGAATAAGTGGATAAAACCAGTTGCTAAATTAAGAAAAAAAATCCTCTATCTCGTGGTGTGGTCAAAATCCATGATTTGTTGCTTCTTTATACTTAAAAATCGATTGACGGCATTCTGTCCGTCTGTCCGTCTGTCCGTCTGTCCGTCTGTCCGTCTGTCCGTCTGTCCGTCTGTCCGTCTGTCCGTCTGTCCGTCTGTCCGTCTGTCCGTCTGTCCGTCTTTGGTCAACGCAAGCGCCTAAACTGTTCCGTCGATTTTCTTCAAAATTGATATTCCCCAGTCGATCTGATTCTAGTCGAAGCTTTGTGATTTTGAAAAAGATTCTTTAAAATTTGGGGGTACTTTATATGAAGCCCCCCGGGGATTTTCAACATTTTCTCAAGAACGGCTCCAAATTTTTTCTTTAAATTTCTTGTATGAATAGAGAAAAATACACGTTTTAACATGGCATAGGTCCGATTTTCACGTACAGCTCTAAATTTTCGAAAATTGTGAAAGTTTGAATTTTTTTCGGCGTCTTTCTCCAACTACAAAATTGAAGATAGAGATTTTTTCTTCAAATAAAATTTGTTCTGCATATTGAGTTCTTTAATAAAGGTCATGTAAATGTTTTTCACAATTTTGGTAGTTTTCGTGCAATATTGCGTGCAATATCTGCAATTTTAAAAAATTACAAAAACAAAATTTTCTCAAAAACGGCTCCAAATTTTTTCTTTAAACTTTTGGTAGGGATAGTGGTAAATGTACTCTATCAATGACATAAAATCCATTTTGTTCTATCGGTTGGTTTTTTCAAAAATTACAAAAATGTAAATTTTTTTACTTGTCTCTCACGTCGTTAATATTTACATTATCGGCGATTTTTTCACATTATTATATTTACGAGTATATATGCTTTAAATAATGTCAAGTAAAGTTTCTCGAAAACACTACCGTTTTCTGTGAAAAGTAGCTCAAATTTCGGGATTTTCAGAAATGCTCAAACGTCATTTTCTCGTATATGGCTGCAATTTTTTTCTTGAAACTTTTGTAACGGATAGTGCTAATTACACTCTTTAGTATAGCGTGAAGTTTATTTTGAGTTTTTTTTTGTTTTTTTCAAAAATTATATAAATGTAAATTTTTTGAAAGATCTCTCACATCTTTAATATGCACATTATCCGCAATTTGTAAAGATGATTATATTTGTGAGTGTAAGTGCTTCAAATAACTTTAAATAAACTATTTTAAAAACTCAAAAATTTTCTGTGAAAATGAGCTTCGAATTTCGCATTTTTAGTAGTGCTTAAACGCCATTTTCTGTTAAACGGCACATAATTTTTAAAAGAAAATTGCCATTTACGGCTAGGTTTTTGTGTTCTTTAATATTCTAAAATTAATGTTTCTGTTCTACCAATAGGAAACCGAAAAATTAAGAAAATGACAAAAAAATGTACTTTTGGCGATGATAGATGGTAGCTGGTAAGAAAGAGTATGTGGCAATTCCGAATAGCTAGCGAAGACCCAGGAAAATAGAAAACTAATACGGGAAAGTCTGTGCCATTCTGTAGCACCACTAGTTCAATTTGAAACAAATGCTACGTATTGTTTAAGCGTAGTTAGTACGTATTTTTTATTGATGGTCACAGACGGACGGACGGACAGACAGACAGAGAGAAGGACGTTTACCTTTCAATTGGTGTTTCGGTGTCAATGATCCACAAAACAGGGATTCTGGCAACACCACATGTTAGATTTTTTCTTCACTTAGCAACTGGATTTATCCACGTGTTCGTTATCAGCGCCCGGCAATGTTTTTTTTTCTGACGAAAACATTCCGTTTTTTCGCGTAGTATTATATAACTTTCCCTATTCTACGTATATTACTCCGTATATACTTATGTATACGGGAAAGTAAAAAGATTAATATCTGCAAGCAAAGGATGTACCTTATACGTACCGTTTTGTGATTAGAAGTGAATGTACTTTTTTCTTCTTTAATGAAAAATGCTTGGAGCCTGGTGACGAGGTCTTTTAGTTGCACCTCCACTTTTTGGCTCGCTGTGCAGCAAAATGAGTATTTTTTTCCTATTTCTCTATTTGCCTATTAGAAGTTGGAGCCATGTGAGATATTTTTCTTGATAATTTCCAGTAATAGGAGGACAACCGGTCAATAGTAATATTTTGACCAATTTTTTTATTCGCGTGAACAACCGGTCGCTTCCAATAGCGTTTATTTTGGTTACCTCAGCCACCTCTTGGCAAATTTCGCCTTGCGCAGCCAGCGGAAACGTATAGAGTTTTACTGGTACTGAAGTCACTCGCCTTGGGGAGTGTTCGCATTGTACTAAAGTTTCGGCTACGAATATTGAAAGTTTTGTTGCGGCCTTCGTCCAGGCATGCTGATGAGTTATTTAAGAGCAGAAACACACAAATCGTCAGAAAACGTGTCCAGAAGTTTTTAATAAATCGGGGGCAGTGATAGTTTTAGACATGGATTGCCATCTGGAGTTTGTTTTGTTTTTCATTACGGTGGTTGGTTCTTGTCTGTGTGCTGAAACACCGTCCCAAGGATCATCTAATGGGCGATTTCTATTGCTGCTCACTGTTGGGAAAAAAAATAACGAAAGTTCGGACACGAACCACAATGTGACACATCGCCATCAAAATGCGTTAATAAGCGTTGCAATTGATACCTGCGACAGAAGTATGCACTACACTGTACCGGATTACGAAATAATATATGTAAGTAATTGGAAAACAAAATTACAATATACTAGCTTTTCAATGTTTTTAAATATGTTACTTTTCCATCAGAGCCAATGATACATGGTAAAGTAGTGCAGTAAAAAATTAAAATTCTGTTTCAGTGATCCATAATACTATTTATTCTGTCGAATAATTGCCACTTTTGTTCACATATTACAAAATTTACTCTAACGCCCGTTGCACCTGTCCAGATTTTGTATGCAACTTTCTAGAAACGTTTTACGAATCGAGGGAATTCTACAACTATCATCAAAATAGGTCTTGACGCTCTGGCGTAACGTCGCTCATAACAGACCGAGAAATTGTATAGCAGATCATCCGTCTTTGGAAACTTTTCCCGTATCGGCGAGCTCCGAATCTGCACAATGAGTCTGGCATTCAGATGCACTTTAGTTATTGTTTTGCATCATTTCACAAAGCAATGAAATAGTCGTAACTCAAATTTTCGACGAAGTTATTCGAACAAAAAAAATCAGAAATCTAAATTTGGTAACGTACTCTAAGTATTATAGAATACAAACCTTTATAAAACCTCTCAATTTTAAAACCAACGCTAAATTTTCTACTTTTCAGTTAAAACGGACATATTTTTAAACCATTTTAAGAATTATATTAACATGTTATTTATTTTTATTTAAAACTAGTGGTGCAACAAAATCTACTTTCTTGCATTATTTCTAACTGCTTCGCTGTAGCATACTATCACGTAAACCTACAAAAGTGTTTTTTCAACCAACAAATATTTTTCGGCTCCAAAACCAAACTTAGAACCTCAGAGTCAACTTGCCGACACCCATTCCACTAACCCTCAGCAGCAAGGTGTATGGTAAAAGTACCTACGTAGGAGCGATATAACAATAATATACGAAACCGTTAGTGATATAACGGTAAAAGAAAAACTATGTTGTCCCATGGGTAGTGTCTATAATGCATTTAATTGCAATATTGATATATTTCAGTAGTTTTGTACCCCTTGTACCATATCTGCAATTTACAATCAAGTACTACCTGGGGGCTTTTTGGACCGCAAATTCACTGACAATTGGAAATGGTAAACATGAATAAGTATGGAAATAAATACGGAAATAAGTATGGAATAAGTATCGAAATACACGGAATGAAAATAATTGTTTTTTATGAGAATACATTTAATAAGTAGTGTGGTGTTTTCTTGAGTTTCGGTCAGTAAAGAAACATCATTTACATTGCGAACGTTTTGGCTTTTATTAAGGCTTCGTCAGAGCTCTAACAAACGGATTTTTACCATTCACTATGTACTATAAATTAATTAATCATCTAGTAGTGTATCGGTTTCCCGCACACACTTACACGCGCCCATCCCCCGCCTATCTCTTATCTATTTATTAATAAATAGTTATCTTATTGTTTTTGACATTGGATGTGGCTGATTACAACAATTTATAGGTCGTAGGTTGGTGCAAGTTATCCAATACTGGATTAAGACCTGCTATCATTTACAATTATACCTGGTGTTTTCAAAGTTACTGTAACAACTCAAAATTCATTCTGAGAAAACAAAATAACAAACACCCTCGTGTCTCTTGCTATTTATTACGTTATCTTCAGCGTATTTTGTACATTCTGCCAACAAAACATAAACAACACATCACAATAACATCAACAAATTAAAACAAATAATAAACATTCATCCACGCAATATTTACAATCATATTAATGCTATACTGAGAATGGCGCATTTTCCCTTTGTGGCCATTTCATAACTAAACGTATCTTATTAATTAGTGATATACTTGGCCTTGAACACGAGAACATTCCGTCGCATTTATTGAATGTATATGCAGTTCACGTCCCTTGCGTCATGTTGCTTCTACGCCAACCTTCGGTGACGTCCAGGACAACTCCAAAGAGAACGATTGCGCCGAGCACCGTGTGATTAAACGTTTCTCCTTCCGTTTACTTTAAACATATGTCGCGGCGATACTCCACCATTATGATGCCCCGCACGACTGAACTCGCTATCCCTTATTTGTCCTTCTATATTAACATTCAATATACGTCCCCTTAATTAGTTGTATTTACCTAAAATTCTTAAAATTTCCTTTCTAATTGTTAATTCGTTCGACACATAAAATTTTTACATTGTTCAGTCCTAAAGTTCGTATTTTGTAACTCACTTGCACCAGAGATAGTACGTCAACTGCCTTTTTGACAAGTTCTGAAACACATTCACTCGCCGCTTATGAACTATGTGCGCCTACATAAACAAATGTTTTCAATTTTCCTTCACACTATGCACGATCTTGCAATCACATTTATTTATCGCGACGTCGTGATACACAAAAATGTCCGTACGCTATTCTGTAGTCGTTTGTCAAATCCGCTAAAGTACGCTATCACACTAAAATGTTCGCCTCCTATAGTCAGCTTCATCTTCGATGATTTTCTATATGTAAGGATACGAATTATTACATTACTAGCCTAGAACACAATTCTGAATATTTATGCTCAAATATTTTGTTTATTTACGTACTATTTTAACTCCGGATGTCTCAGTTTCATTCCATTTCAAAGTAGGCCGGATTAGGACAATTTTGACAGGTATGATTAATCAAATTCCTACTTACTAGATTAACAGTTTAGATTAACAGTTTTGCATATAGAATGTGAGAAGTGATGGTGTGTGTTTCGGAGTTATTTTTCCAGGACAATTGTACCCAAGTGATGCTACAGAACGCCACAGACTTTCCCGGATTAGTTTTCTATTTCCTTGGCTCTGAGCTAGCTATTCGTAATTACCACATACCCTTGCCAGCTGCCATCTATCGCCGCCCAATGTACATTTTTTTTGACATTTTCTTAATTATTAGGTTTCCTAATGCTAGAATTGAAATATTAATTTTAAAATATTATTGGTTTAAGACACAAAAACACAAAAACTTTATCCTAAACGGCAATTTTCTTTTACAAATTAGGAGACTTTTTAAGAAAAAGGCTTTTAAGCGCTACTAATAATGCTACACTACTAATGCTAAGAGCTACTAAATTTGAAGCCCTTTTTCACCGAAAATTTTTCAGTTTTAAAAAACGTAATTTAAAGTAATTTGAAGCACTTTAACTTATAAATACAATACTGTTTACAAAATATTGGAAATGTGCAAATAAGGGTGTGAGAGATCTTTCAAAAGAATTACAAGGTTGTAATTTTTTCAAAAACAAAAAAAACGTTAAATTGAACTTAACGTCGTATTAAGGAGTGCAATTAGCACTATCAGATTCAAAAGTTTGAAGAAAAAATTTGAAGATTTATGAGAAAATGACGTTTGAGCATTTCTGAAAATGCAGAATATTCGTTTTCAAATAAATTAGCACGAAAATATTGAATAATTTCTGAATTTGACGTCCGACAGGCAAAGTGTATTGGAACTCTCTTTAGAATTCTTTGACAGCTACCCAGCGCGCTAGTCAGTCAACGAATTTCACGAAAATATTGAATAATTTCCGTGTTTGATGTCCGACGGGAAAAGTGTATTGGAACTTTCTTTAGAACTCTTTGAGCGCTTTTAGAGCGCTGGTCAGAACTGATGTACTCAAATTTTGAATTTTTTTCTCGCAAATATTTATTTCAAAAAATGAACACGAAAATATTGAATAATTTCCGTGTTTGACGTAGGACAGGAAAAATGTATGGGAAATTTCTTTAGAACTCTTTGACCGCTACCTAATACTCTGTTCAGAACTGATGAAATTGAATTTCGAAACTTTTTTCTCGCGAATTTTCAGAAAAAATGGACAAAATATGTTGATAGTTCCTGTGTTTGACTTTGTACGTGAAATGTGTAATTGAACTCTCTTTAGAACTTTTTGTTCGCTGCCGAGAGCCATGGTTAGATTTGGAGATACATAATTTTGTGAGTTTTTGATAAAATGAAAGTTAATTTTTTCAATAATTTTGCAATTTTTTGATATTTTTGTTTTAATTTTTTTGAGAACTATAGAACTCTTTGACCGCAATATGCACTTATTAGAAAATTTTGGTAATTCTGTTTTTGTCCCGCAGCCCTTTTTTGGTTTTGAATTTATTTTTTTGGGATAATTTTTGAAATTTTTCAGAACATTTTTCGAAACTTTTCGAGAATTGTAGAACTCTTTGGTCGCTCCTCAGAACTCTCAAATTATTTGTATTTTTCAAAATTCAGCCCATCAACTTTACACACCTAAATTAGTGAGTGTGCTTCAAATAACTTCAAATAAAGTATTTTGAATACTCAAATATTTTCTGTGAAAATAACCTTCAAATTTCGAATTGTTAGTAGCACTTAAACGCCATTTTCTCTTAAACGGCACATAATTTTTAAATGGAAATTTCTATTTATGACTGGGTTTTTGTGTTCTTTAATATTGTAAAATTATTGTTTCTGTTCTAGCAATAGGAAACCGAAAAATTAAGAAAATTACAAAATAAATGCACTTTTGGCGGTGATAGATGACAGCTCGCAAGAAATAGGTTGTGGCAATTTTGAATAGCTAGCGAAGACTCTAAAAAAACCAACTAATACTGTAAAGTATGTGCCTTGCTGTAGCCCCACTAGTTTGTTTTCATGGCCCGGCAATGAAATTTTTCGCCGAAAATTCTCCATTTCTTCGCGTTGCATTTCATAACTTTCCCTATACTACGTATATCACTCCGTGTATACTTCATATTGCTCTATACCTTGTTTTTTTCAAATACTAAAAAAAATGTAAATTTTGCGACTTGCCTCTCATGTCGTCAAAATATACATTATAGAAGTATTTTATTGTGCAATACGTTTCTTTACACATAAGCTTCAAATTATCTTTAATGATCGATTTTAAAATGTCCGAAAGTGGTCCATATAAGGGGAACAAAATTGGCAAAATTTCTGAAATGTTCAAACAAGAGTTTCTCTGATTTTTTTTTCACCGGTTATGTTCACTGACAAAAAGAAATGGAGAGTGATTTTGAAATAAATTGGTTGCCATGAAAAGAAAGTTGTTATTTAACAATCTTATATATTATTTCTCAAAGGGATGTTTGGTCTTTTCAAAAAATTGGGTGACACACGAAACCGATCTGTACGAAGAAGCAATGGATTGAAAGATCGTGTTTTCTTTCACCTGCACATGGGACATTCGTATTGAAAAAGTGGGTTAAAAATACGTAAATATTAAAGAAAGTAGTAATTCGGGATCTGTAATTTCTGATTCCTGCGCCATCTTTCGGAAGAAAGGGAGGCGGGTGACAAGTGAATGTTGTTGACAAGCTCACCAACTTTACCAACTATTTGGTAAAGTGAAAATTTTGTTTTCTTCTGCAGTTGGTTGCGGAGTAAATTGCAGCCACATTGTGGTATTATAGTAAAGAAGAAAAGATTAGTAAATACATGGTTTCATAATTTATATATTGTGAATGGTAATAACAATTATATATTGTGTATGAATGCTGCTAATTGTGTATTTAAATTAAATTAAATGGAATATGTCGGATGGTGGTGTGGGTCAAGTTAATGTTGTTGCCAAGTGATGTGAATTACTATTCACATAACTACACTACATAATGAAAATGCGTTGTTTGGTAAAGTAAAAAGTTTGTTTTCTTCTGCAGTATGCCCATAAAAGGTTGAGGAGTAAATTGCAGTCATATTGTGGTATTATAGGAAAGAAGAGAAGGTTAGTAGACACATAGTTTAATAATTCAGATAAATACAGCTCATTCGACTAGGATTAAATTTTGTTGTTGGATACTCTTAAAGACATTTAAGAAAATTGTGCAAGACTCATGTTGGTTAAAAACCCTCATTTTTCGAAAGTTGAAAAAATCAATATTTTTTCAGAGTCTTTCTACAACTACAATTAGGAAGAAACATTTTTTCTGAATGAAGTGTGTACATCAAAAACAGATCTTTATATTAAGATTTCTTTAATTTTTTGGAAATATGAGAATTTTGTTGTGTTATTTAACGACCAACATATGTCGCCTGCTTCCAATTCACTGCATTTTGTGATTGTAAAATGAATGATTGTGCTACGCAGTTGGATGTTACGTAAGTTAGAACTAGAATATAATTTTATATTTCATTTTCTTATGATTAATTTTATATTACATTTTATGTTATTTCATTTTAAATTGCGTCCTTTGTGTGTGCAATAGATGGTGATAAAGATGGATGCGAAAATATTTCGTTTGCGAAAATATAAACAAATACTTTTTTGTGTTTCTAGAATATTGCAGTAATATAGTGTTTAACAGTTATCATTATATATTTTTTTAATTATTTGTATTTGTTTGCCAACGCTATCAGTATCGCATTATTTATTAAATTTGAATTATTTCACTTTATTGCATACTGCTTACGAAGAATATTGTGAGACTAAAGAACTCATCAAATATTGTCGTGAATACACTGCATACCTTATACAATGAATTCAATTCCAGACACATATTTTCATTAAAATTTTTCAATAAAAAATGTATTGTTTGAAACGTTTTCATTTTCGCACCAAATATTCTAAGATGTCAAAAAGTGACCGAAAATGAGACAAACCATATATTTTACCGTTCTTTACTACGTACGAGGAGAATAATTAAAGAAAACACTTGGAGCGTTCGAATGCCTAAATTTTGTGCAAACTTACACGAAAACTACTAATATTTTTGAAAAAGTGAACATAAATATATTTAGAGATCAGTCTTTAAGAAACATATTTTAATAAGGAAAAATCTGTATCTTGAATGTTAGAGTTGTACGAAGATGCCCAATACTATTTGACTGTTGCAATTTTCAAACAAATCTGCGATTTCAACGAAAATTAGACGTGCACTATTCTCATAAGCGTGCATTAAACTACCTGAAGACAAAGTTTGCTAAAAAAATTATGATATTAATTTGAAATTCCGAAAGCTTTTAGTTCATTCAAATCTGTTTGGAAAAATCAATTTTAAAGAAAATCGCCTGGAATGGTTTAGGCGCTGGCGTTGAACCCAGACGGACAGACACATGCAGACAATTTTGCCGTCAATCCATTTTTAAGTATCGAGGACCCAAAAAACATGGATTCTGGCTAAACCACGGGTTAGAGGATTTTGTTTTTGAATTTAGAACCATTTAGCATCCACTTTTCATTAGGAGGGTCCAGTGATAACACTTTTACTGGCGTTTCTCAGTGCTCTATTTCAAAACATTATCTTATTAAGAAGTAATTCGTAAGACAAGAAAGCAATATAGGAACGAGGTAGTCATTGCATACTTATATCTTCCTGGAGCCAAGAGATAAATATGCAATATAACTTAACAGGAATTTTGGTTAAGGTACAGTAGAGGATTAATTACAAAAATGAAAACACGTGTGAACAATTAACTTGTTGATAAAGAAATCAGAGCATTTTTTGCTGAAAGAAAATATATTTAAACACACGACCATCAAAACAAAAGTAGCATTTACCATCATCATAGGTATCATTCAAATTATTAGACTAGATTACCAACATTACTAAAAACGGAGGTAAAAAGTTAATAACAAAAAAAAGCGCAGATTGTTGTCGTTTAAGCTCCACGTGTGTAATCCCGGATGCGTTGCATTCGGCGGCACTGTCGAATGCTAATTTGCTGTACTTAAATAATTAATTGAACAAATAAAGTTTCAATTTTATTGTTTTTTGAACAGCAGAACTGTTCAATTTTATTGTTTTTTGTAGTGTGTTAAAGATACAATTTAAAATAACGTATTATAAAAAATAACATAAATAATGTAACGATAACGGAAAAAACGCCCTCGATAATGTAAATCAATGCTTTGCCTGTGTGCAGCTGCTGATGAGCCGTTTCAAAAACTGGAAGTGTCTGAAAGTCGCCGATGTTCTGAGAGCAGTTCTAAACGGGACTGCGCACCTCGCATTTAAATCAATATGGGAAAAGAGCGGCGTATCAAAGTTCAGGGTTGCAAATTGCAGGAGCCGCGACATCAGCCAAAACGATTAAGGAATATCAATTTTGAAAGAATCGGTGATCAATTTTGAATGGTGTAGGCACTAGCGTTGATCACAGGCAGATAGACGAGCGTTTTGCCGTCAATCGATTTTTCGGTGTCAAGAGCCATCAAAACATGAATTTTGGTTACACCACGAGTTAGAGGATTTTTTTCTAAATTTAGCATAAAGATTTATCTACTTTTTGTTACCAGCACCCAGCTATAAGAGTATCTCTGGCAAAAATTCACCGTTTTCCAACGCACGATATCATAACTTTCTCTTCTTACGAAGTATTCGTTTGGCGAGAAAGTAAAATATGGACAAGGTACGGAAACAAGATAAGGTAAACGCAATGGAACAGCAGCTTTTGAACAAAAACAGAAATATTTTTAAAAACGTGAAAAATCAAACTGTAAAAAACTAGAAAAAAGTAGACAAATTCTAAGTGTGCGGTGGAAATATTAGTGATTGCGGACCTTTTTAGTTAAAAAATCAAAACTTAAAAAATTAAAAGTTATTTTTAATATCAATTCAGAAAAAAAGACAAAATTTTATTCAATCAGAAAGCACTTGTAGACTTGTTTCCCATTCTTCTGTCAGATTTTATGACCTGCCTCATTAGAGTCATCTTGATGGCTGACTACATACTTTCTTATCCCGACTATTGCGTTGTGCCAGGAGGCCTCAATTTACCTGAGGCCTCTTCCTCCTTCCTTACGTGACACATAATGTCTATGTTCATCAGCTCGAGGGTGGGCAACAAGATGCATTGTGAGCAGTTTTTTGTTTTTCGATTCATAATGCAAATTTCTTGCTTAGTCCAGTCTACTAGTCTGAAACTGTTTTCGACTACAGGCCCCGCCAAACTACCTATTGCTGATATTTTATTCCTAGAATTCAGAGCGGACTGCAGGACCAGTCTCACTCTTCTGTAATACTCCTTGTGAATTCTCTTTTATTGTGTCTATCCAGATGGTCTCACATTCTTTAATGCCCAGATATTTGTAAGCCACCTTATTGGTGAAGGAAGAATTCTATACTAAATTAAGTGAAGTCATTTTAACTTTAGGTAATAAGAAGGAATTAATTTTACTAGATGATTTTAATGCAAGGGTGGGCAGAAAAGTAAATGATCAAGTAGTGGTTCAATATGGAGAAGATGTGTTAAATGATAACGGTACTCGTCTAATTGAGATATGTGAACAGTTCTCTCTAAAGATACTGAACGGCTTTTACTCCCACAATGATATCCATAAATATACATGGACACAATGTACTAAAGGTCTTAAATCAATTATTGATTATTCCATTATTGGACAGATATGCCAAGTGAAAATCATGGACGTCCGTGTTAAAAGGGGGGCTGATTGTGGGTCCGACCATTACCTTTTAAAAACAACAGATTTGTTTAGACCCAGGAAGAAAGAAACACCAATTGGGGAAGGTGAGTGTAAACAAGAAACAAAATTGGAAACGAGTTATGAACTTGACAATTTTGAGAATG
Source organism: Acheta domesticus (assembly GCA_031308135.1). NCBI lineage: Eukaryota > Metazoa > Arthropoda > Insecta > Orthoptera > Gryllidae > Acheta > Acheta domesticus. Next base: position 41,039,632 of record JAHLJT010005437.1, on the reverse strand, counting down.
AGTCCACCATATTCCTTTACAAGTTAAGATTGGCACAAAAGATGGAATGGCAAAGTTGAAGGGTCCACAGAAGAAATGTACAATTTTCTGAGGGAATCCTTACATCAAGCCGCTAAGGAGTCAATAGGGGAGAAAAAGAAACGTAGATTTAGAATGAAGGAATACTGGTGGAAGGATGAAATTAAAGATCTCCTTAAGGAAAAGAAACAGGTGTATGAAAGATAGCTGAATTCTAAGGATCCACTAGATAGAAATATCTACAGGAAATACCGTTACGCTGTTAAAACGGAAGTGGCCAAATTAAAAGATGCATTTTGGGAAAAGAAATGCTGTGAGATAGATCGATTAGTTGGTGGTTCGAAATCAAGGGCAGCTTGGAAAACAATTAATGTTTTTAAAAAAGATAATGTAGAGAAACTGGTACATTCCCCGATAACTGAAAAGCATCTTCTTATATATTATTTCTCAAAGGGCTGTTTGGTCTTTTCAATAAATTGGGCGACATACGAAACCGATCTGTATAAAGAAGTAATGGATTGAAAAATCGCGTTTCTTTTCACCTGCACATGGAACATTCGTATTGAAAAAGGGCGTTAAAAATACCTAAATATTAAAAAAAGTAGTAATTCGGGATCTGTAATATCTGATTGCCGCGCGATCTATCGGAAGAAAATTACACTCGGACGGTGGCGGGAAATGCAATCTCAAGCATTTTTGTTTGTTTCAATTTAGTGTAGGTTGTGTAAGCACGTGAACGTGATTTTCTACATAGAATAGAAATCTTGAAATATGAGAGGTTAGTGATCTTAGTGAGTTTAGGTCGTTTATAATGCTGGAATACAAAAAAAGAATTTATTTAAGCAGAAAACAGTTTGGTTATTTGACTAACCGTGCGATTTAATCGCAAGGGTTCTCACTAGTGAAAAAAATATTATGAAACCCTTTTAATAGAAACACGGACTGATTTTAAATGTATAGATTATTCCTTAGAGTGTGTAAACAATTCATGCGAAGATATAAGTGTGCACGAAATAAGAAAAGAGCTAATGGCTATGAAGAACAACAAAGCTCCCGGTCCTGGAGGTGTTCCTGATGAATTGTTGAAACAAGCCCCTGATGTTACCTTAAAATATTTTGCAGAAATATTTAATAAATGCCTGAAAGGAGAAGCCGTACCAAAAGATTGGAAAAGCGCAAATATTACATCACTTTATAAGAAAGGAAAAAAAGCTGTTTGCGCCAATTACAGGGGCTTGAGTGTCATCCCATCAAAAGGAAGGCTGTATGGACGGGTTCTGAGAGGTCGCATTGAAAGGGATATGATGGAACTTGAAGAACAGAGTGGATTTAGATCTGGTCGATCCTGCACAGATAATCTCTTTTGCCTGAAACAGCTGATGGAAAAGTCCATAGCCTACGGGTGCCCATTACATCTAGTTTTTGTAGACCTAAGAAAAGCGTACGATAGTGTACCATTGTAAAAGTTGTGGGAATCAATGTAAGGGAACAACATCCACGGGCAGTACATAAATGCTGTCAAGAGATTCTATGAAGGAAATAGCAGCCAGGTTAAAACTTACGCAGGGTTATCAGAGTCTTTTATGACTAAGAAGGGATTAAGACATGGGTGCTGTTTATCCCCAACACTCTTCAAAAGTTCAAAGAAAAAATTTGGAGCTGGTTTTGAGAAACTCTTGTTTTTGTAATTTTTTAATGTTGCACATATTGCGCGCAATATTGCACGAAAACTGCTAAAATTTTGAGAAACATTTACATGACCTTTATGAAAGAACTTAATATGCAGAACAAATTTTATTTGAAGAAAAAATCTCTATCATTAATTTTAGAGCTGGAGAAAAACGCCAAAAAAATTCAAACTTTCAAAATTTTCGAAAATTCAGAGTTATCCGTGAAAATCGGACCTATGCCATGTTAATAAGTATATTTTACTATATTCATACAAGAAATTTAAAGAAAAAATCTGGAGCCGTTTCTGAGGAAATTTTGAAAATTCCGGGGGACTTCATATGAAGTACCCCCAAATTTTGAAGTATCTTTTTCAAAATCTGAAAGCTTTGACTAAAATCAGATCGAGCCGAGAACATCCAGTTTGGAAGAAATCGTACGTATGGTTTAGGCACTAGCAGTGTTCACAAAGGGACAGACGGATAGACAGACGGACAGACGGACGTTTTCCTTTCAATTGGGTTTTTGGTATCAAGAACCTAGAAAACAGGGTTTCTGGCTACAACATGTGTTAGGGGATTTTTTTCCCTTAATTTAGCAACTGGTTTTATCCACTTCTTTGTTTTCACGGCCCTTCTTTGTTTTCAGTTGTATTTGAAATGTTTGGTTTTCGGCCTATTTGTTACTTTCTCCAGAACGTTCGGATGAGATTAAGGTAATTTTGCATTAAAGCACACAAACTGTCTAAATTTTTAAACAAGTCTACAAGTGCTTCCTGATTGAATAAAATTTTGTCTTTTTTTCTGAATTGATATTAAAAATAACTTTTAATTTTTTAAGTTTTGATTTTTTAACTAAAAAGGTCCGCAATCACTAATATTTCCACTGCGCACTTAGAATTTGTCTACTTTTTTCTAGTTTTTTACAGTTTGATTTTTCACGTTTTTTAAAATATTTCTGTTTTTGTTCAAAAGCTGCTGTTCCATTGCGTTTACCTTATCTTGTTTCCGTACCTTGTCCATATTTTACTTTCTCGCCAAACGAATACTTCATAAGAAGAGAAAGTTATGATATCGTGCGTTGGAAAACGGTGAATTTTTGCCAGAGATACTCTTATAGCTGGGTGCTGGTAACAAAAAGTAGATAAATCTTTATGCTAAATTTAGAAAAAAATCCTCTAACTCGTGGTGTAACCAAAATTCATGTTTTGATGGCTCTTGACACCGAAAACTCGATTGACGGCAAAACGCTCGTCTATCTGCCTGTGATCAACGCTAGTGCCTACACCATTCAAAATTGATCACCGATTCTTTCAAAATTGATATTCCTTAATCGTTTTGGCTGATGTCGCGGCTCCTGCAATTTGCAACCAATGCTTTAATTTTGGGGGGTATTAAGCCCCTCGGACATTTTCAAAATTTCAAACAAATGGCTCCAAGTTTTTTGATTAAATTTTGTTGTTGAGCAGTGCAAACGAAGTTTAAGAGAATGATGTAGGTATCATTTTCGGTGTGATCCTCAGTTTTTGTAATATTGAAAAAAAAATTAAAACATCACAATTGAAGATAGGGATTTTTGTCTGAGAAAAAAGTACAAAATTAGCACTTTAAGTAATGTCATGGACAATGTTTTGAGAAAACGACTGGTTTTTGCTTAATTTGCGGTTGAAATTTACCAAATGTTGCTTCTCAAAAACTGCATCATTTTTTTCTTTAAATTTTCACTTTTTTAATAGGGGACTGTAAAAGATATAGTGCTAGTCCTATTTTCGGGTATCGCTCGGTTTTTCGAAAATTTGAATAAAATGCTTTTAAAACAACAAAATTTATTGTAGGTAGAGATATTAATGTCAGACAAATTCTGTTATACAAAATTATTTCTTAAAAAAGGTCATGTACAATTTTCTGAAAGAATTAGTAGTTTTTGTAAAACTTAGGCATCAAATTTACAAAACTATTCTCAAAAATCACTTCATATTTTTAGTTAAATTTTCTCCACGTATGTAATGAGGGACGGTAAAAATATGGTTCCAGTCCCATTTATAGATAGATCTCCATTGTTTCGAAAATGCCAAAATAATGTGAACATTTCAAATCTACAAAACTGGAGATTGCAATTTTGCTTTAAACAGTCTGTTGTAAAAAAATCAGCTATTTAAAAAAATGCCATGTACAATTTTTTGTAAAATGAACTGATTTCGCTTTTTTAGTGGCGGAAATACATGCAATTTCTAAAAATATTATTTCTGAAAATCCGCACGAAATATTTTCATTTAAGTTTCTGCTTGTAAGAGCGAGACGTATGTAAAAGCGTTGGGAAATAAATAAATATTCTAGTAGTGCTATAGAATAGCACAGTCTTTCTCGCAGTACTTAGTTCTCTAATCTCTTTAGTTTGAACTAGGTTTTCTGTTATAAATGATTATCTTCCAGATATCTTCGTTGGTCGTTCAAGGACATATTTGTTACATTCTCTCGATTTTTCGGCTTCTTAATGCTAGAAATGAAAACACCAATCTCTTATTACTATTATTTAAGTGTGAAAGCCATGTATTACCAGAATGGCGGAGGTCGCTAATTGGCGAGCACAGACTTAGCTCTTCGGAGGGAAGCTTCGAGTATTGGTTGAGGAGTGTTATTTGTCAGAATTCTATGTTATCCAAGGAAATAATCGAGAAATGTAGAAACTTTATTAAAAACTATTTGAAGCAATTCTTATCACAAATAGAATTAATTATGATAAATAAACTGAGAGTCTCTGTATGTGAGTTTCGATTTTCAACTTTTAATGAAGTTTTCACACCTTTTCTTGGATTTTTAAAACGCATGTACAAATTGTTTAGCTATCACGTATGTGCCATTTGAGGTTTACTCTGTTCGAGTCCGACTTATGCGGCGCTTGTGTGGCGTAGTGGTATAAGTGCTGGCAATCTAACTGAAAATCAAAGTTCGAGTCTCGCAGCGAAAAAAAATTTGCTGCTTGAAAACACTTTTGCGAATTCACGTAGAAGTACAATATTGCGGGGCATTTAGAAACAAGGCAATGAAGTATGTGCTATGGTAGCGACTCTAGTTGAAATTATTTGTCAATGAGAAAGCAAAAAATTTATATATGGTGGAAATTTTTATACATTGTCTTAAATTTTTTGTTTTTTACATAAATCGCTCATTCACCTTTTTACTTTCTCGTATACGTACGTATATGCGGACTAATATACTAGTGTAGGGAAAGTTATGTAATGCTGCGCGAAAAAACCCGTGGAGTTTCGGCAGAAAAACTCTTGTTACAGGGCCCAGGTAACAAAAAAGTGGATAAAACCGGTTGTTAAATGAAGAAAGAAATCTCCTTACACGTGGTTCAGCCAGAATCCCTATTTTGGGGATCCTAGATACCGAAAAACAAATTGAAAGCAAAACGTCTGTCTGTCTGTCTGTGAACAACGTTAGCGAGTAAACCGTTCAGACGGTTTTCTCCAAAATTAATCCTTCCCAATAGATCTGAATGATCTCGCGGCCCCTAGAATTTGAAACCGATATTTCAATTTTGGAGAGTAATTTACATGAAGCCCCTGGGATATTTTCAAAATTTAAAAAAAGTCGCCAAGAATTTTGACTAAATTTTGTTGGATAGTCTGAAGGTCATTTGAGAGAATGGCGTAGGTCATGTTGGTTGAAAACTCTGAATTTTCGAAAATTGAAAAAATTCAAAAATTTTTCCTCATCTTCCTACAGCTACAATTACGAAGATAAACTTATTTCCTAATGAAATGTGTTCATAAAAAATAGGTCTTCAAATAAGGTCATGTTTAATTGTTCAAAAACATATGTATTTTTTTCGAAAAATTATGTCAAACAATATTTTATTTTTTTTAAACCATTTTTTATTTGACTTTATATACACTTATTAAGGTGGCATGGGTCCGATTTTCACAGTTAACTCTGAATTTTTGAAAAGTGCGAAAGTTTGAATTTTATTCGGAATTTTCAACCACAAAATTTCCAAATATAAAATTACTTCCTCCAACTATTAAATTGCAGATAGAGATTTTCCCTTCAAATAAACTTTGATCTTCAAAGTGAGTTGTTTCATTAAGGTCACGTACATTTTTTTTTCAGAATTTTAGTAGTTTTCGCGCAATATTGCGTGCATTATGTGCAACTTAAAAAAAATTCTCAAAAACGGATTTTTCCAAAATTTTTCTTTAAAGTTTTGGTAGGGATAGTGTCTAATGCACTGTATAAGATGACATAAACGCCAATTTGCTGTACTCTTTTGTTTTTTTCAAAAGAATTACAAAAATAAAATTCTTTGACGCCTCTCGGGTGGTTAATATTTACAGAGGCGGCGATTTGTTGAGATAATTATATTAATGAGTACGTGTGCTTTAAATAATGTTGTAATAATGTAAAAAATGGAAATACTTTACAAATTCAAATGAGGAATTTATTTACAATTGCTCATACATTACCTATCAATATGCTAATCTCAAACAATGTTGGGCTAGAACAGTTCTTATTGAAAAAAAGAAGAATATTAATCAAAACACTCCCAATTTTTTCCGATATTCAATATTTCCATTCTTATAAAACCTGAACTACAAGGATTTCGTTCCTGAAAATTTCTACATTGTCCGGGGTATCAGGCTTCTTTTTCCAATACAAGTTTACATATGTTTTGTTTCAAATTTTTATGAAGTTGTAGAATTCACATAGTTTTGACAACTCTGCCATGGAAACAGTAAGTTTTCAGCTTCTTGGTTGATTTGGACGTTTTCAAAAAATAGCGAAGATGTCAGTAGCACAGAAAATGCAATATTTCAATCCTACGTAACTGTTTCCAATAACACGGGAAAGTATGCGCTGTATGTAGCACCACTAATTTTATTCTAGCATTGTGTCGTACATGAACATGTTCTGCATTGCGATATCCCCCTTAGTCGTCATAGCCTGTGGTATTCGGTAATTGCGACGTTTATATGACGAAGATTTTATTAGGATGATTTTATTAGGAAGAATAAGGATTGCATTGAATATATGTAACGGGATATTGCATTGTAACTTTTTTTTTAAATTGCGTTAGTATCATGGGCAATATTAAAAAAAACGTAAAATAACCCTCGTCAATTTGAAAACGCCACAGATGTTTCATTGCTTTAATGATCGACAACAAAGGAAACGAGTGTTACGCAACGAAAGAAACGAGTATTAATTGACTGTAAATAAAAGGACGCGAAGGGCAATGGCAGTGTCTGTGGCGCAATGCCGAGTCTCAAGAGTTATGCAGTGGCAGGGTGTCGACATGGGCAAATATAATGGGCATGGGCAGGGGCATAATGTTAATATTAATGAGTACGTGTGCTTTAAATAATGTCAAGTAAGGTTTTTTGAAAACTCAACCACTTTCTGCGAAAACTAGCTGAAAAATCCGCATTTTCAGAAACGCTAAAACGCCATTTTCTCTTGAATGGCTTAAAATATGTTCTTCAACCTTTAGGAACGGATAATGCTAATTGCTTTCTTTAATATGACTTAAAGTTTATTTTGAGGTATTCTTTCGTTTTTTCAAAAATTACACAAATGTAATTTTTTTGAAAGATTTCTCACATCTTAATATGAACATTCCATGCAATTTGTAAACATTATTATATTTGTGAATGTGAGTGCTTCCAATGACTTTAAATAAGCGCTTGCGCTTAATTTTGCATTTTTAGTAGCGCTGAAACGCTATTTTCTTAAAAACTGCTACACATTTTTAAAAGAAAATTGCCATTTAGAACGGGGTTTTTGTGTTCCTTAATATTCTAAAATGAATATTTCCATTTACCATTTGGAAATTGAAAAATTCAGAAAATGTCAAAAAATTTACTTTGGGTGGCGATAGATGGCAGCTGGGAAGAGTATGTGGTAAATAACAAATAGCTAGCCCAGACCCAAGGAAATAGAAAACCAATACGGGAAAGTCTGTGCCATTCTGTAGCACCATTAGTTATGCCTCTGCCCGAGTTCGTTCTATACGTCGCTTATACGTCGTAGTGGTATGAGTGACGGCACGTTGACTTAAAAGATCTGAGTTCGGGTCGGGAAGGGAAAAATAAATTGCTAGTTGAAATCACTTTTGCTGGTTTATGTACTAGAGTAATAACATTTAGGAGCATTTAGAAACAGCGTGAAAAAATATGTGCTTTGGTGTCATGTTCAGTTGATACTTCATTTCTTCAAGCTAATGTGGAATTATCAAAATATGGCAAAAAATATCACGGTTACGACAATTGGCAAATTTAATCTACCAAACGGGCTCATATTCTTCCTTCCATGGGTATAGCGAAACGGGCTAAAACAATTGCTAATTGTACACCCAGATTTGACAATTGTTTGAATATACTTTATTCTCGAAATTCGTATTTCTATCATGATGAGACCCCTCAGCAGTAATATTTCTAAGAAAATGCATCTCTACATTTCAGAAGTTAAACTTCCCTCAATTTAAATGTATTTTCTGGTCGAGAATATGCGCAAAAATTTTTTTTCTAAAAGTTCTAAATATCAATTGAAATTCTTATTGACTTGTGGTGAGAAAACTTTTGCAACTGAATGCGGTGCATGTGTACGCATCTAATTGGCGCCGCCTTAACCCTCGATAGGTCGAGCTCATTCGCGTCACGCCGTAGGTCGAGGGTGAGCGCGGCGCTCACTTGAGAATAAAACTACTTTTACAAGTTAAACAACAGTATATTTTTCATATTTCATTTTTATATAGTTTATATATCACAACGTAATGTTATTGTTTCGAATTTTGTTGTATAATATATTTTATTTCTTATTAATATGTATTTTTTAATTAATTACATTGTCGTCAGATTTTTGAAAAAGAAAACCAACAGGTTGATTACAGTAAAAAAATAAGTTAAGACAGCTAATAAAAAGTAATTTAGTATTATTGAGAAATGTTAAATTTCATCATATTCACAAATAAATTATAATAATTTTATAGTTTTAAATATTCAATTTATTCCATCAATCTATGCTCTCACTGTCTTCATTTACTCCATGACACTGATTACATAAACTTATTGTATGTTCTCCACAAATTGGAGAAATGCAGACATTACACCTCACGGTCGTGAACCGATTTTTTTTCTTGGGACAAAACGCACACTTGATTCTTTCTTTGTATGGAACAGGATTAGGTGAATTCTGTGTTTCTGGCAAACGAAGGTACTTCTTTATCCGAATACGTAAGTCATTGTGAATACCTTCCTTCAAAGATCTTGCCACCATGTGGTTCCTTGTCAAATCAAATGACAGTTGTTTCAAGAATTTCCTTCGTGCCATTCTGTCGTTGATGTTGCAATAGTGAATTATCTGCGCGTTTATCGCGCCCACGTCGAGAAGTGTGAAGAAAATTCTCAGAGGCCACCGACAGCAAACTCTTGCAACACTGTACTGCGACTTCATTTTATCAACGACATCCACCCCTCCTTTTGTTAGATTATAGAATGTCACAATGGTAGGTTTCTCTTTTTCACCGGAAGTCTCATCGATTTCATCTGAGTCGTGCATACTGGACACAAGAATAACATTTCGACTTTTTTTGGGAACGTAGGAAACAACAGTGCACTCTTCGCGAAAAGTGAACAAACTGCTGTTTACTGGCCGTGCCTTCGTATTTACAATTTCTGGTGGTAGCTCTGCTTTATTCTTTTTCAAAGTTCCTACAACAGTCAAATTGTTTTGAAGCAATTCTACTGTAAGAGGAATGGACGAAAACCCTACTGTAAGAGGAATGGACGAATTATCCATTGTTACATTGCGCCCTGAATTTCTTATAGATTCGGTGAGCCTCTTTACCACTGAGCTTGGTCTGGTGTCTAGTGAATAGTACCCTGCAGGCTGATTAGGCACGTAAACTTCCATGTTTGATGTATAGAACATTCTACTATCTACCAATGAAAATATTTTTATTCCATACCTGGCGGGCTTCTTAGGCATATATTGTCTAAATTGGCATCTGCCTCGAAATGACTCAAGCATTTCATCAACTGTAGAGTACTCTCCAATACTATAACTTTCTTTACATCTTTGGACAAAATGTTCGAAAATTTTTCTAATAGGTGCAAGTTTATCTAGTGCCTTCCTTTCATATCGTGTCCTATCATCATCAAAACGAAGAGCTCTCAACAGTAAAAGAAATCTTCTATAGCTCATGACAAAACGAAAATACTCTGGGGCAGTTCCATCCGTACTCCACAAGTCTTTCACAATTTGGTGCGATGACTTTTGAACACCCGCCATATACAACAAACCTAAAACAGCTGTTATTTCTACAGGATTTGTATCAACTACATCATGCTCCCTCCTATAATTAGCACGAATCTTGCGGAGACGGTCATTTGTGTACATCGTTATTTCTTCAATTATTTCATCAGGGAAAAAAACTTTCCAAGCCTCAAAGATAGTGGCAGCACTTTTTGCAGCATCTCCTTTGACTCCAGGTGGATGCAGAATTATATTTCGGCGCCTCCTTCGTGTCTGTTGACGTGGAGGGTAAGCATTCCACGTTGTAGTTTGATTCTTTCCTAAATATTGCACACGATGTTCAGGAACTATTTCATCTTCACCAGCAGATTGCTCACTATCACTTTCATGGTCACTGTTATTCGGCTCATCTACGTCCGAATCCTCTGAATATTCAAATTCATCAGGTAATCCAATATCCAATTCCTCATCAGTTTCATCTAGCAACCACTGTGCAATTTGTGCCTCGGAGCGATTCATTTTTCTAAAATTAAAATTAGAACATAAGTCAAAAGTAATTTTAAAAAGTGCAGTGATAAACTATACGTTTAATAAATAATCTAATTATAAAAAGTTGTAATAAAAAAGACTTACGCGGTAGGTCGAGGGTGAGCGCGCCGCTCACTTCTTACGTAGACTGACACATTCGACACTCTATCTCGGACTGAGTGTTTCCAGCAGCCGTGTTATCGCTTTCCTTTCATTCTCAGTATTCCAAACAACAGCTAGATGCCGCCACAGACCGTTAGAAGATATACATGCCACATTGTGGCTCGAGAAATTTGAAAGTGAGCGCTGCGCTCACCCCTCGACCTACGGTGGGTTAACGCTCACGCATCTAATTTGCGCCACCTTAATGCAACTTTAGGCTGCAAGTTCACTGCGCCTCTTCATTACGTGACAGAACGTTTTCAGGCCACGGGTTGGGCCCCTTGGCTTTCGCGGTTCACCTCTCTCCTCGGGTGCGCGCAACCCTCTGTGTGCACAAAGACGCGAAGCCCTTTGAAAGGACAACGCCCCGGAATCTGGGTCATTTATTGATTGGTTAGCGTTTCCGAGCGCGTCCATGACAAAGTTCGTTAGTCCCGTAGGTGTAGTCCAGTTTATACCACTGAGGATAGCGATGATATTCCCCCGGTAATGGTGAGATCCGACGCGCCATATTCCCACAATCAGATATCTTCCTCTAGAGGGTCCGAGACGTGCCGCAAACTCCCAGCTGGTCGCGTGTGGTAGTGTAGTGTGTGTAAGTGTAATAGCGTATATGTAAGGGAAGAGAATAGGCCTAAGGATGGGAAGGAAAGATCGGGCGCGGTTGTTTGTTAGGGTATGGCTCCGGAATTTGCCTGATTTTAATCGTAGCAACCACGTAAATCTACCGATCAGAGCAGCCGGCCGTTGCAATTCTCCTCCAGGCAACGACTGCATTTGACCGAGCTGACAAGCTGTGCCGAAAAAGCTGCCACCGTCTGTACTCGACGCCTAGGACCTCCCAGACAGAGGAAGTGCAGTGACATCAATTGAAGCATGAGCCACCTCGGCGTCAGCTTGAAGCTGAACAGCTGTCCGACGTGGTCCTGGGGCCGTAAGCCCGTCGGTAAAGCTAGCACCCCCACTTTCTCAAAACTCAAAAATTGTTGCGCCATAACTTTGGACTAATTTCCGCACCCTTCCAAAAAGTTTGGGCTACCTCCCAACACCCCGAAATTACGATTTCAAATTTTGGCCGGTAAAGCTAGCACCCCCACTTACTTAAAATTCAATTTTTTTTGCACGGTCACAACAAGTGTATTTTGGGTTCCAGGGGCCCACTTTTCAAAATTTCAAAACTCACCTCTATACACGAAAACAAAAAATAAAAACTACCCCTAAATCTCAAATTTCAAAAATTCTTCCGCCACGGGTTTGGAATAGTTTTGGGCTCCTCAGTGACACCAAAAACATTATTTTTGGTGCCCCACAATACCCCGAAATTTAGGTTTCAAAAATAGGGGTGGTAAAGCTAGCACCCCCACTTCCTCAAAAATAAGATATTTTTGTACGGTCAAAGCAAGTGAATTTTGGGCTCCTGTGGACCACTTTTCAGTATTTCGAAACTCACCTCTAAATACGTAATTTAGGTGTTTACGGGTTGTTAATATAACACCCACCCTTACTGAAAATTCGAAAATATTTGTGAGGTCGTAAACATGCGAAATTTTTGTTCCTTTTCAAAATTTCAAAACTCACCTGTAAGTACGATAACAAAAATTTAAAACCAATAACAACTCAACTCAAAAAATCTTGCGCCATAATTTTTGGTTCTTTAGTGTCATCAAAAAACGCCCCGAAATCAACTTAGCAACAACAAGGATGGAGGAACTAGCATCTCACTATCTCAAAACTAAGAAATCCGGAGAAACTTCTCATATATTCCGGGAGAATTATACCATACACGTGTATTTCCAACATTAGCAAAGCAAAAATGTATTTGTTGTGAGTTTTACAATTTATTACCACAGGATAAATATCAAGCCGTTAAATAATTACTTCGATTCATTCCTATGTAAACATCCAATATGGACTTGTTAGATATTTCATACAAGAAAAATTCTCTCCAAAATATAGCGGTGAATTAAAAGATAAAATAGTTATTTAACCAAATATCTACAATTCTAAAATCACAATCAATAATATAGAACTCTAAAAATAGATAAAGAATAATGCCTTGTATAAATGGCAAACTACATAATTTTCTCAATCTTTCATTAGACAATTAATAAAATCAACTTAACTAACAAATGTAAATAGGGAATTTACCAACAATTGTACAGATACCAGCAAATAAGATGAGATTTTGAAATAATTTGGGCATTGTCATCTTTTTCATGAAAAAGAAAAGCAAAGTAAAAAAAAACTGTCCGAAATTCTTACCGATCTTAAATATTTGGGTCTTTTTTCAAAACTAAACTACAGATATTTCGCTTCAAGCAATCCAATGTTCTACAAATAACATGCACATTATGGCGAAAAAATTGCGACTCGCATATATTTTTGGGTAGATGCATTTTTATTGAAAAGAATTATCAATCAAAACACCCTATTTTCCTGCAACATTCAATATTTGTGTTGAATTCGCCCCTGGCAATTGAATGTCATATACAACACATGATAGGGAATACGGTTATACTCACAAGTAATTTTGGACTATTCACTTTTTTTCCAAAGAATGGAAAATTAGTGTGAAAACTATTATATAAATTTTTATCATATTTTCGTTTATCACTAAATAAACTCCAAAATACTGTACTAATTCAAAAGAGGAATTTATTTAGAATTACTCATACATTGGCCATTAATATGTCAACCTCAAATAATTTTGGACTAGATTCGTTCTTATTGAAAATATAAGGAATATGAATCAAAACTGTCCCAACTTTTTTCCGATATACAATATTTGCGTTGTTATAAACACATTAACAACACGGATTTTGCTTAAGATAATCAAATGTCATTTTCAAACGCATTATAAGGAATACGCCAGTACTCACAAAAAATTTTAGGCTCCTCTCCTCGTTTTCCAAAAAATGGAAAATTCGCGTGAGAACTAAAATATACTTTTTGACCAGGTTTTCACTTCTGAGTAAGTAAACCCAAAAATTCTGTACTAATTAAAATAAAGAGTTTATTAACAGTTGCACATAAATTGGCTAACAATATACGAATCTCAAATAATTTTGGGCTTTATTAGGTCTTATTGAAAAAAGGGAATATTAATTAAAACAGTCCATATTTGTTTCCGATATTTAATATTTCCATTTTTATAAAACCTGAATTACAAGGATTTGCCTCATGGAAATTGAACGTCATACACAACACATGATAACAAATAAGAATATACTCACAAATAAGTTTGGGCTTCTATCTTTGTTTTCCAAAAAATGGAAACTTCTCGTGAGAACTACAATATACCTTTTAACTAATTTTCATTCCTCACAAAATAAACCCTGAAATACTTAACTAATTCAAATGAAAAATTTATTTACAATTTCTCAAACATTACCTATCATTATGGCAATCTCCAATAATTTTGGGCTACCACAGTTCCTACTTGAAAAAATGAAATATTAATCAAAACACACCCATTTTTTTCCGATATTCAATATTTCCGTTCTTATAAAACCTGAACTACAAAAATGTGGGTCTTGGCAATGGCCAGTGACATACAACACATAATAGAGAATACGGTAATACTCACAAATAATTACGGCTTCTCCCTTTCTTTTCCAAAAAATGGAAAATTCTCGTGAAAACTGCAATATACTTCTCAACCAATTTCTCATTCCTCCCAAAATAAACTCTGAAATACTTTACAAATTCAAATGAGGAATTTATTTACAATTGCTCATTCATTACCTATCAATGTGCCAATTTCAAATAATTTTGGGCTAGAACAGTTCTTATTGAAAAAAAGAAGAATATTAATCAAAACACTCCCAATTTTTTCCGATATTCAATATTTCCATTCTTAGAAAACCTGAACTACAAGGATTTGGTTCCTGAAAATTTCTATATTGTCCGGGGTATCAGGCTTCTTTTCCCAATACAAGTTTACATAAGTTTTGCATTATATTTTTTATGAAGTTGTAGAATTAACATAGTTTTGACAACTCTGCCATAGAAACAGTAAGTTTTTAGCTTCTTGGTTGATTTGGACGTTTTCAAAAAATAGCGAAGATGTCAGTAGCACAGAAAATAAAATATTTCAATTCTATGTAACTGTTTTCAATAACACGGGAAAGTATGTACTGTATGTAGCACCACTAATTTTATTCTAGCATTGTGCCGTACATGAACAAGTTCTGCATTGCAAAATCCCCCTTAGTCGTCATAGCCTATGGTATTCGGTAATTGCGACGTTTATATGACGAAGATTTTATTAGGAAGAATAAGGATTACATTGAATATATGTAACGAGATATAGCATAGTAACTTATTTTTTTAAATTGCGTTAGTATCGTGGGCAATATTTAAAAAAACGTAAAATAACCCTCGTCAATTTGAAAACGCCACAGATGTTTCATTGCTTTAATGATCGACAACAAAGGAAACGAGTGTTACTCAACCAAAGAAACGAGTATTAATTGACTGTATACTTCGCGAAGGGCAATTGCAGTGTCTGTGGCGCAATGCCGAGTCTCAAGAGTTATGCAGTGGCAGGGTGGCGACATGGGCGGTTGGTGGCTCGGCAGGGGAACAGGGCTTCGAACCCTGGGGCTGGCGCTGGCGGCGACGCTGTGGGGGGCGTGGGCGGGGGTAGGGGCGCGGGGCGTGTGTGTGCCGTGGGCGGGGGCGTGGAGGCGAGGCGGGCGTGGAAGGCGGCGGGGCGAAGGGGCAGGGATTCGAGCCCTGGGGCTGGCGATGGCGGCGGCGCTGTGGGGGGCGTGGGCGGGGGTGGAGGCGCGGGGCGTGTGTGTGCCGTGCGCGGGGGCGGGGCCGCCCGTGGCGGGCGTGCAGTGGGCGCTGGGGGGCGCGGGCGTGGGCGGGGGCCGCGAGGTGGCCGTGGTGGACCTGGGCGACGGCCCGCGCTGGCTACGCGCCCTGCACGCCCGCGCCGCCGCGCCGCTGCTGCTGTGGCGCCCGTCGCTGTCGTTGCTGATGTGCCATCAGTGTCCAACACAATGTAAACGCAAGGCGCCCGTGTGGTTGGAGAGGCGAGGCGGCTACGTGCTAGCGGCTCACAGCCACGACCATATTCTCGCCTTCCTCCTCAACCACACAACGGTCGCATTCCTAGACCCCTTCAGAAAAGTGAGTCACATTTAAGGGCAAAATGTGATATTTGAGCTCGATTTTAACTTGATATTTAATTGCTGAATATGGTATCAGTACTTCCCGCATCTGTGTGATTATATCCTCTTTCTTTTATCATTTACAAAAGATATATTTTACGTATTTATAACTCGATATAAAGAGGTGATTTAATAATTATGTATTATTAATCTCGACACAAAAAACACGGCCGTTAATTTCCAATCTGTGCATTTGATGGCAACTGATGGCAAACAATGTGTGTTACTTACAGAAGTTCTTTCGTGGCGTCGTGCGCAACGCTGTGCGCGACGTGCAACTGCATTCTTCAGCGCCAGTCGTCCTAGCGATTGGAAGGACGCCAGAGGTTCATATCTGTGAGAAAGAGAATAAACGACGGCAGGAGGAAGGCGCGGCCGGGGCGCAGCTGCGGGCGGGGCGGCAGGCTTTGGACGCGCTGTGGCGGCGCCACCAGGGCTTCCGAGGGCTGCTGCTGCGCGAGCGGGCGGCGCGGGCGGCGCGGGGGCGGTGGTGGGCGCTGGCCGTCGACGTCGTCGGGGGCGGCGGGGAGTGGCTCACCCAGTGCGACGCGCGCAGTGAGGCGTGCGCGCGCCAGGCCAAGGCGCTGGTGGCGACGCGCTCCAAGGACCTCGGAGGCGCAGTCGTGTCTTACGTGCGTCGCGAAGGCGACAAAATAAAACAGTTTGTGTATGTTGGAAATGCTCTCACACCGGTGTTATACCCCTTCCGCTTAGAGTACAAAGAGCTCGAAGCGCGACTTCACCTTCGCATTTTTTGGAAAGGAGGGATCTTGAATAATGCTGCAACATTAGGTGTAAGTATACCGTCATTAAAAAATGATAAATAATTTGTTTCCATTATTAAGTGAATTTAGTACTAGACGTACAGTATCTTTAAAGGGAAAATTGATGCTGTTTTTGATAAATGACCTTTCGAGTTTTCACGAAAATGCGATATTTGAATTCACTATCACAAAAAATTTGTTGTAGTTTTTGAAAAATCAAAAGTGTATATTTAAATGGCGTTTTGATGTTAATGTTAACTATGGAAGATGAAGGTGAGACAGGCGAAGGGACTGTCAGACGCACCAACGGACGGAGGAACTGACGGATGGACGGACGGAGTGATTGACAAACGGAGTGATTAACGGACGGTCTGATGGACGAACTGAGAGACGAACTGACAAACGGACAAACTGACGGAGTAACGAACGAGCTGACGGACGGACCGACGGACGGACGGTAAAACTGAAGAATTTGCATACGACCGGTCATGCATGTGAACGAAGCTGAAATGGACGTCATGTTCCGAACGTTGAGAATTACGATCAATTGTTACTGTCGTTAGAATAGGGGAAGGCGCGCGGGATATAACGGGAAATAAAAAAATACTTCTAGAGAAGTAGTATTTCCACGTAGGATATTACAAAAAAAATATGTCACGATTTGCTATCTTATATGATACGACAAAGAGAAAGATTACGATCAGCTCACTAACGGGTTCAATGTCAAAATTAGTTACAAATATATACAAAAAAAGTACAATGGATTCGTTTAAAAAATTTTTGACGTCTTGTTAGACAGAATGAATTTGCGACCGATGTACAGAAGGAGTTTTGATTTGTATGTAGGTGTGGAGATTGATTTTACTGTCACAGAGGGATGGGGGTTCGGTTTTCAAGATGGACGTCAGATTCAGTGCCAGTTTTATCAAGGAATTCCGATTTCTTGCAAAGTTCGTGCATTCAACTTCTCTTAAATTTGACCAATTTTGTCTTCAACTTTTTCAGGGGCAACCTTTGGGAGAATCAGACATTGGTATTTTATCAAATATCCTCTTCGATAATGTGGACATTGCATTTGGAGAACTTCCTACTGAAACGGGTCGGATGATTACATGTGGTTTCGTGCCGGCCTCACAATCCACCTACAGGAAGATAGTGGCCGTGCCTCCGCCTGCGAAGCTGCCGGCGTGGTCGCTGCCGCTGCGCGTGTTCTCCCATCGCATCTGGCTCGCGCTGCTGGGGACGGCGGGGGCGTACGCGCTGGCGTGGCGCGTGGTGGCGGGCGAGTCGTTGGCCGCCAGCGCCGCCGCCGCGCTGCGCGCCTTCTCCTCGTGCGGGGGCGCCCCGCAGGACAGGGTGCGCGCCGCGCCGCAGCGCCTCCTGCTGGCCGCCGCGCTGCTCGCCTCCGCCGTCGTCGTCGTCGCCGCCTGCCAGGTGAGGACACGACTATATTCCTTTGCTTTACTCACTTGCTTTCTTCTAGTCAAAGTTACGTGAGATTTGATCGTTACATTCCAAGTTTTTATTGGTTACAAAAGTGACGTCATTTCTGTTCTGAAAAAGAATTCCGCTTTTCAACAAAATGACGAAAAAGAGGAAATATATTCCGAACTATCATTCTTCTGTATTTAGAATCTAATTAATAATTATCTTTGGGATTTTTTGGGCGCCTAGATCTGCAATTTTTACTTTCCCGTATACGTACGTATGCACGGAGTGATATACATAGTATAGGGAAAGTTATGTAATGCTGCGCGAAAAAATGGAGAATTTTCGGCGGAAAAATTTCATTGCCGGGCCCTGATGACGAAAAAGTGGATAAAATTAGTTGCTAAATTAAGAAAAAAAAATCCCCTAACACGTGGTGTAGCCAGAAACCCTCTTTTGTGGGTCGTTGAAATCGAAAAACCAATTGAAAGGAAATCGTCCCCCTGTCTGTCTGTGAACACTGCTTGCGCCTAAACTATACGTACGATTTCTTCCAAAATGGATATTTCCCGGTCGATCTGATTCTAGATGAAGCTTTGAGATTTTGAAAAAGATTCTTTTAAATTTGGGAGTACTTTACATGAAGCCTCCCGGACATTTTCAAAATTTTCTCAAAAACGGCTCCAAATTTTTTCTTTAAATTTCTTGTATGAATAGAGTAAAATACACTTAGTAACATGGCGTAGGTCCAATGCATAGGTCCAATGGCGTAGGTCCAATTTTCACGAATAACTCATAATTTTCGAAA
Source organism: Acheta domesticus (assembly GCA_031308135.1). Lineage (NCBI taxonomy): Eukaryota > Metazoa > Arthropoda > Insecta > Orthoptera > Gryllidae > Acheta > Acheta domesticus. The sequence goes on along the minus strand of JAHLJT010005437.1, from coordinate 41,020,821 downwards.
ATTGTGAAAGTTTGAATTCTTTTCGGCCTCTCTCCAACTACAAAATTGAAGATAGAGATTTTTCCTTCAAATAAAATGTGCTGTCCAAAGTGAGTTCTTTGTTTAAGTTCAGGTACATTGTTCTGAAAAATGTAGTAGTTTTCGGGCAATATTACGTACAATATGAGCAAGTTTAAAAAATTATAAAGTAAAGATTGTCTCAAAAACGGCTCCAAAGTTTTTTTTAAAACTTTTGGTAGAGATAGTGCTAAATGTACCCTATGAGATGACATAAACGACATATTGCTCTAATCTGTTTTTCCCGAAAATTGCAAAAATGTAATTTGTTTTGACTTGTCTCTCACATCCGTAATATTTATACCAGTGGTGAATTGTTCACATAATTATATTTATGAGTACATGTGCTTTAAATAATGTGAAGTAAAATTTATCGAAAACACAACCGTTTTCTGAGAAAAGTAGCTCAAAATTTCGAATTTTCAGAAACGCTCAAACGCCATTTTCTCATAAATGGCTACAATTTTTTTCTTCAAACGTTTCGAACGGATAGTGCTAGTTGCACTTTTTAGTATGACGTTAAGTTTATTTTGAGGAATTTTTTTTTGTTTTTTTCAAAAATTACACACATGTAATTTTTTTAAAGGATCTCTCACATCTTTAATATTTACATTACCAGCAATTTGTAAACATTTTTATATTTATGAGTGTAAGTGCTTCAAATAACTTCAAATAAAACATTTTGAAAACTCAAAACTTTTCTGTGAAAAAGAGCTTCAAATTTCGCATTTTTAGTAGCGCAAAACGCTTTCGCATTTTTAGTAGCGCATTTTTTAAAAGACACATAATTTTTAAAAGAAAGTTGCCATTCACGGCTAGGTTTTTGTGTCCTATAATATTCTAAAATTAATATTTTCGTTCTACTAATAGGAAACCGAAAAATTAAGAAAATTATAAAAAAAATATACTTTCGCGGTGATAGATAATAGCTAGCAAGAAAGAGTATGTGACAATTCGGAATAGCTTGCGAAGACCTAAGGAAATAGAAAACTAATACGGGAAAGTCTGTGCCATTCTGTAGCACCTCTTTCCTTATATATTCCACTATTCCTTAAATAATGTTATGTCTAATATGAGAGTATTTACTTATAAATATTTTCGATTGCTGTTGCCTGGCACGACAACTGCTGTGGTCATATGTCCCGTTATTATAGTGAGTGTTTTATTGCGGAAGGAGTTCCTCTCTCACTCCGGAAGCAACCTTCACGTTGCCTGCAGGGTATTTCTCTCTCCAGGTTTCTCCGCAACTGGGTGACGCCTCAGCCAGGACGCACATGAACACACCGCATATTAATTCTGCTGCGGGTCTCTCGGATTGGTTACTGGGTGGGATCCTGGAAACAGAGAAACCTTTTATGATGGGCTTCTGTTGATTATGACGCGTTATTTGTGTTTCATTTTAAGCGTTTCGCTATGAATTTCTAAACTGAACGAGTATATTTAGATTTATTTATAGATCAGAAATTTGCGTTCATTTTAGAATTATTTATGCGATTACATAATATAGCGTAATTTAAACGCCAAATTGAAACTTGCACTAAGCGTTTTTATTCAGACTGGTTTACAACATTTGGAGAAATTCCTTCAGAAACGAGAGCTTTTACAACTAGTTTTTGGTGCTAGAGCCTCTGTCAAATGGATCTTTTTTCATTTTGAATGCATATGTTTAATTTCACATTTGTCCAATGCATAAATAATGATCTTCATCTTAGGAACGTAAGAAGCATGTTTAAACTTAATTTTGGTGTTTTTTTAGTGTTCACATAGAATACTACTTAAGAATTCAGGTGATTTATAAAGATATGTTTACTTTTCTTTTCAACTGCGTAGGTGAAGGACGGGCATAACGGCCAGGCTAAGGTTATCCGTCTGTGGTCAACGCTAGCGCCTAAACCGTTCAACCGATTTTCTTCAAAATTGATATCCCCTCATCGATTTGGCTCTTGTCGAGGCTCCTGGAATTTGAAACCGATATTTTAATTTTGGGAGGTACTTTACATGAAATACCACAGACATTTTCAAAATTTTCAAAAAATGGGTCGAAATTTGTGGGTTAAATTTTGTTGAAAATTGCGAAGGTCATTTAAGACAATGAATCAGGTATCATTTGCGTTGATATCCTAAATTTTTCGAAAATTGAAAATCACTATTTTAAAACTGCAACATTGAAGATAGAGATTATTGCCTCAGAAAAATCGATTGTACAACATTAGCTACTTAAATAAGGTCATGTACACTTTTTTAAAGAAATGAGTAGTTTTTGCGTAAATAGCGTTTGAAATTTACCAAAATTTTGTTTTTCAAAAACCGCTCCAAATTTTTTGTTTAAATTTTCTTCACTTAACATAATAAGGGACGGTAAAAAATATGGTGCTAATCCTATTTCAGGGTGAAGCTTTGTTTTTGAAAAATTTCAGAAAATATTTTAAAAACTACGCAATTATAGATAGAGATTTTGGCCTCGGACAAAATCTGTTGTAGAAACTTAGTCCTTTAAAAAAATTTCATGTACAATTTTGTAAAAGAAAACGATTAGTTTTTGCGCAATTGGCTCTTGAAATTTGCGAAAAAAAATTTTTCTCAAAAACCGCACCGAATATTTTCTTTAAATTTTCTCCACATGTGTAATAAGAGACGACAAATAAATAAATAAACCAGACGTGCTGTAGAATGGCACAGACTTTCTCGCAGAACTTCGTTTTCTAATCTCTATAGTCAGTGGCGGATTACCCACTAGGCAACATAAGCTGTAGCCTAGGGCGGCAAATTTTATTTTAGAAAGTCGTTTTTTACTGTTTTATAGTAACTTTTTATATGCATTTATTTAAGTTCTTCTCACATAACATATTTTTTAGGATTCACCTTAAAGCCAGTTTACAAAAATCAGTGGAAGGCTTTGGCAACGCCGCGTACCCCTTCCACCAGCTGTCAAGTACACAGAAGTATTAATCGGAGAATATTATGGTGGTTTCTATTTTAACTCTTTTTTCAGAACCTTTAGTAATTAAATATAAAAATGAGTGACGGAAGAATTAGACACAGTGGCTCTGAATGTCGGAAACGTGCTCGTGAAAAGCAAGATCCAGAAGAAGAAGTTTAAAAAAAACATTAAAATTAGATTAATTTTTTAAGAAAAATATTACACCAATCGACAGCAATAGAATTACAAGCATGAATTTGAAAAATAATATATACAAATAGACTATTTTTAAATTTATTAATTGGGTAACCTTTCATTTATTGTATTCGTTTTTATTAGATAAGTTCTACTTATGTTACTGTGGATCCCCTAAAGAACCCAAGCGAATTAAACTTAGATGATAATTCTGACGTAATTTCAGGTAAAGTAAATTCTGCTATTTTTATTTTATAGATATTTATGGTGGGAATCAAGAATAGATAGAAAAAGTGGAAATCAATAATAGATAGCTATGCATTCATAAATGAAATAATAGTTACCTTAAGACTAAAGATCAGTAGAGGATTTATGACAATCATCGGAATATATGCTCCGGAAGAAGGAAAACGTGAAGAAACAGAAATATTTTATGATCAGCTGCAAAAACAATTGGAAAAAAACAAAAAAATGATTATATTATTTTATGTGAGGATTTTAATGCAAGAGTTGGAAATACATCAATTCCAGAAATAATGGGAGATAATGGAGAACATCACCTGAATGCCTATGGGAAAGAACTGAGACAATTTGCCACAATGAACCATCTAAAAATCTCCAACACACTTTTTAGAAAACGTGACATCCATAAATACACATTGAGTGCAAGAGATCTGCGATCAATTATAGATTATTTTTTCATAAATGACAAAATGAGGCCACAGATAATAGATGTCAATGTATATAGAGGATGTGACATTGCCTCAGACGACTACTTGGTAGTAGCAAAATTAAGAATATGGATGAAATGGAAGTCTCAAAAATCAAGACAAAGAATACAGGAAGAGTTTTACAAAACCTACTTGCTGCAAAAAGAAAGCATTCAGCGCCTATACCAACAAAGACTGCAATATTATCTTCTGGAAACACCGACGGTAGAATGCATAGAAATTGAATGGGATAATGTAAAATTTTGCATGGAAAAAGCAGAATCAGAAGCCATTGGTAAAAAGTAAAAAATAAGACGTAGAAAAGGGTTAAGAGTCTGGAATGATGAAATTCAGACTGCTATAAAAAATAAACAAGAAGCATATTGCCGATGGTTACAGAAAAAAATGAAGAAACAAGAGAAAACTACACGAAGAAGAGAAATACAGCAACTAAAATTGTGAGAGAGGCACATAGAATCTCTTGGGATAACTTCATTAGCCAAATTGAGCAAGATGTACATGGGAGGCAAAATTTTGCATATAAATTTTTAAAGAACTTCAATAGGTCTGAAAAAGATGATGCCAGAATAGATGTAATAGAAGATACCGAATGGATAAATCATTACAAGAAGTTATGGTATCAAGAGAACACCGTGCAAACGAACTGGGATAACACAAATCTTACAACTACAGACCTAATTACTATAGAAGAATTACAAGAAGCCTTGAAACAGTTAAAGAATAGGAAAGCTTCTGAAATAGATAAAATTAATTCTGAATTACTGAAGTATGGTAGGATGCTGTTACAATGGAGGTTGCTACATAAAATAAACACTTGCTGGCAGAAACTCAAGATTCCAAGATGGAAAGTAGCAGAAGTAATATCCCTCTTTAAAAAGAGTGATAAGAAAAATTGTGAAAATTATAGAAGCATAAGTTTACTCTGCACAATGTATAAAGTCTATGCCAGAATAGTGAATGCAAAAATAAAAGCAATATCTGAAGCCTTATTGGGAGAAGAACAAAATGGGTTTCGGAAAGGTAGATCAACCTCCGACAATGTGTTCATCCTACAGCAAATTTGAGAGAAAAGGAGTGAATTCAATCTGCCAACACATCTTGCTTTTATAGACATTGAAAAAGCATTTGATAATGTTAATAGACAAAATTATGTGACATAATGGAAAACAAGGCTACCCAGCACACATTGTAAATGTAATGAAAACCATGTACGAAGATTCAAAAATTATAATAAATGCCAGAAGAAAGAAGACGGAGGAAATACCTTTTAATAAAGGAGTCCGACAAAGGGCGCCCAATATCGCCCACGCTTTTTCACATATATATAAATGACATAATACAAAAATGGAAGCTTATTATAAAAAAAGGAATATGTATCACAAAAAATGACTATTTAAATATTTTATTATACGCTGACGACGCCGTAATACTACAAGAAGGAGAGGATGACTTACAGAGATCAGTACACCACTTACACAATATATGCAAGGGATATGACATAAAAATCTCAAAAGAGAAGACAAAAGTTATGGCCTTTTGTGGAATATCACCTGTTAGAACAAAGATTGTAGTAGACAACAAAATCATTGAACAAGTTTCTTCTTTCAACTATTTAGGGTGTGAAATAGGACATGATGAAGATACTAATAAGAAACTGTCAAAATTTCAATCAGTATGTGGTATAATTCATAGGACAATTGAAAACAAAACAAGGAAAGAGATGAGAATAAAGTTATAACACAATGGCCATCCCTGTCCTCCTCTATGGAAGTGAGAGTTAGGTCCCTAAAAAGAGCACTTACACACAATTGCAAAGTGCAGAAATGAAATTTCTTAGAAGAACAAAAGGTTGCACAAGAGAAGATAGATTTAAGAATGATGAAATAAGAGAAGAACTGAATGTGAAGAGCCTCAATGAAAGAATGATGGAGTACAGGAACAAGTGGCTACAACATGTACAAAGGATGGATGACTCTCGTTTACCGAGGTTGGCCTTCCATTATAAACCAAGAGGAAGAAGAGATATAGGGTGGCCGAAAAAGAGATGGAGAGAAGTTCTGTGAGGCCGGAACAGGCAGACGCCTAATCCTGGAAGTGATAAAGAAGATATTTATGGATACTAAATGTTTATATAATACTTAAATAATTTTAATAAACATAAATATAACAGATTAGAAAATTATTATTCAAAATCACAGCTAGTTACAGTTATTACAGTTATTATTGTAATGTACCAGTTATATAATGTTTAAAAATAAACCAAAAAATTACATGTACCTTATTATTAAAAAATAATTATAAAAAGTTTGCAAAAAATATATTTTTATTTTATGATTAGAATGTAATTTCGTGATTAATATTTATATTTATTTATGGTTAGAGAAGTTATTATATTTTCCTTGCATTTTAACATATTGAAATTGTCTACAGGGTTCATGAATTCCCTTGAAAAAGACAATCACCTAAAAGTATCTGAAACCCCTTTTCCTCAAGAACTGAATAAAGATCCAGCTTTATGGTTAATTGATGAATTTACTCGTGACTATTTAGCACTGCATGGTTATGACCAAAACAAGAATGGAGACTTTGCAAAGTCGAAACGACATTATAACGATTATAGTAGACAATTTTCACCCGCTTTATTTGAAAGAAAGTTACTTAACGGTAACACAAACTTAACACAAACTCGATCATGGTTAGTGTATTCAGAAAGTGCTGGTGCAGTATTTTGCGGACCATGTTTACTTTTTAAAGGTGACTCTCAGTTTTCTTCTAAAGGTGGATTCAACGATTGGAAGAATGCAACAGCACGATTGAGTGGTCATGAAAATTCGGATGGACACAAGACATGCGTGTTAAAACTCAAAGATAGAGGAAACGATATAGGTCGCATTGATAAAATTGTAACAGTTCAGTTGAATGAAGAAATAGCATATTGACGATCTATTTTACCGAGAGTAGTAGCTGTTAACAAATCATTAGCAGTTCGAGGCTTTCCTTTTAGAGGTCACAACGAGAAATTTGGTTCACCTTAAAATGGCAATTTTCTTATGTCATTAGAATTGATGGCTGGATTCGATCCATTTTTAGCTGCGCACATTGAAAAATTTGTTAATAAAGGTAAAGGTAATGTTTCCTACCTATCAAAAACCATATGTGAGGAATTTATACAGGTTATGGCAAATGCAGTTGGAAACAAAATTATTGAAGAGATAAAGTTAGCAAAATATTTTGCTATAATCGTGGACTCGTCTCCTGATGTTGCACATATCGATCAGTTATCTCTCATTGTACGGTATGTTCAAAATGACGGTAATCCAGTGGAACGTTTTTTAACATTTTTGGAAAATCCAGGACATAAAGCTCAAGATTTGACAAAAGTTGTTTTGGAAACTTTAGATTCACGATCTATAAATATCAATGATTGTCGAGGCCAAGCATATGATAACGCTGCCAATATGTCAGGATCATATGCAGGATTACAAGCACTAATAAAGGAAGTCAACTCCCTTGCAGATACACCTTGCTCAGCTCACTCTCTTAATTTAGTGGGTACGTGTGCAGCAGCAAGCTGCACAGAAGCTGTTTCATTTTTTAATCTAATTCAACATTTATATATATTCTTCACAGCATCAACTCATCGATGGGAAATACTACTATCTTTTCAAAAGCCGAACTCGCACACTCTGAAACAGCTATCTGCCAGTAGATGGTTCTCGCGTAGTGATGAAGTCTTTACGTTAACAGGATCGTGGAAGGAAAATATAAATGCACTTAATGCAATAGAAAATAATCATTCTGAAAAACCAAATATTAGATACGAAGCAGCAGGTTTATTAAGTCAGCTCGAGAAACTCGAAACGGCCTTCATGCTATGTCTCTGGAGCTTTTTACTGGAACCAATAAATTCTGTTAGTAAAACATTACAGAAAGTAGATATCGATATAAGCAAAGTTATTGAGCTCTGCGAATCATTGATTGGTCTTGTTGATAAAAATCGTAATGAGTTTGATTTGTACGAAAAGAAGGCATTAGAATTTTCAGAAATTCAAGAATATTATGTGCAGATATCAAGAAAATCAAAGAACAAAAGACCATTTGACGAGAATAAAGAGGAAAACAGCAACATGACAGGCAGAGATCAATTCAGAATTACATTTAACGTAATATTAGACAATTTGTATAGATTGTTTGATTAATATTTTACGTGGGGATGTTCAGCATCTTTGCGTCCCCTGACGCTACGCCACTGAGTAGCACTATTTCGTTATCAGATCCCAGCTATAAGAGTTTTCCGGCGCACGATTACCTAACTTTCAGTTGTTAAGAAGTATTCGTAAGGCAAAAGAGTAAAAATGTTGTGAAGTGTTATTTTAAATGTGAATTGATATTTTAAATATATTAAATTAGATGAAGTTATTGGTAATATCAAAGTTGATAGCTTTGTATTTCTTTGACCAGTGGTCATATTGTACTATATATTTATAGTTTGACCTAACAAAATTAAAAAATGCCAGCAAAATTATTCGTGAGCATTCAAGTGAACAGCGCTACGAGAATCACTAGAAATAATGAATCACAAAAGGAACCAAAGGAACCGTGCCACACTAAACCCGTGATCAACCTTCTTTCCGCAAGCGCAAGGAATAAGACAAAGTTTTATCGAACCGGATGAACGATACGACACACAAAAAAGAATTATCCAATTTGGTGCCAGTCGTTGGGACGTTGTGCGCTGGCATACATTTCGGCGATTGCATTCAGGAATAAATGTTCAGCTGAAAAAAATGTCAATATTTGCTCTAGTCAGAAACAATGCAGATTGTTTTATACTGTCAGTCCTTTTTCAAGTGTACATGAATAAACCTTGTTAATTTAAAAAGGTGGTTCTCGATTTTGAACATGCCTTGTTGCTTTAACAGTTATGAATCATGAAAAAAAGGCTTGCATGATTTATAGCTGTTCGGATCTACTAATAAGAGTAGCCGGACCCTGCGGCTGAAATCAGCCTAGCTATTTAGCAAGAGTCGAATATTCACCCCCGGATCCGAACCCTAGGAATTCCTGGTCAGAATGGATGGAGAAGCATCGGCAATGATGATTCTGAAATAAAAGCAGTCGAAATTATAAACGTAATATATTTCTAAAAAATGCCACATCATTCGAAATTTGATAATTCTTGTGTGAAACTGTTGTAACATGGTAAAGTCTCAATCCTTCATTTGTAAAATAAATTATCTTCTAAAAAACATTATTATTTTCCAGAGCCGTCTCTTCGACCTGATTGTGATACCACAACGCTTTCCGGACATCGAAACAATGGACCAACTGATTGCCACTGGAATGACAGCTTTAGCTCGTATTGACTCTCAGGATTTCATAAATGAGTTAAAACTAAAATGTTCGCACTCAAATTCGAGTGTTTGTGAGGATGGGGATTTCAAGATATTTGTACACCTGAATGTCAAATATTTTAATCGTTCGGGGGAATTTCTATTGTATCTTGCTGAAAGTCGTTACGCTACACTTACAAACGATAGAGTTTGGCCCATGTGGGTTGCTATAAATCGTCGAAAGCTTGGGACAATGAAATTTTTCGACGCAGTGGTACCCGTATGGGAATATATGATCACAAAATGGTAAGTATTGTAAGTAGTACAGAATTTGTAATCACTTGGTTAAAATACTCAGATTAATCTCCTTAATGACTGGTTGGAATGAATATATCGTTTGAAATAGTATTAATATATATTAGCAAAATACCTGGCATTGCACGAGAATTTTACTTTCCCGTATACGTTCATATGTACGGTGTATAGGGAAAGTTACGTAATTCTGCGCGAAAAAACGGAGAATTTTCGGCAGAAAAAATTCATTACCCTGATAAGAAAAAAGTGGGTAAATCCAGTAGACAAATTAAGAAAAAAACCTATCAAGAGGTGCAGGCAGAATCCCTGCTAGCGACTAAACCTTTTTTCTTTCCTGTCATCTTTTACAGATTCTGTTTCGACTTCAATTCGTCTCATCAGCTTGGAAAGTGCACGAAAACAGCAACATGGCTGTCTGTGCTATCGAAGGACAGAAAGGGATGTTTTGGAAAACTTTTGAAACCATTCGTACCCCACGAAGCTATGCCGGCTTTGGCTCACGCCTTTGCTTTGGCTTTAGCGACTAAACCGTTCAGCCGATTTTCTCCTAAATTGATATTCTCCGATCGATCTGACTGATCTCATCGCCCCTTGAATTTGAAACCGATATTTTTACTTTTTCATGAAGCCCCTAGAACATTTTCAAAAATTTCAAAAAATGGCGCCAAAACTTTTGACTAGTCTTTTGTTGGATTGTCTGAAGGTCATTTAAGAGAAGGGTGTAGGTCTTATGTTGGTTAAAATGTCTGATTTTTCGAAAATTAAAAAAAAATCAAATTTTATTGGCGTCTTCCTACAGTTACAGTGCCAACCAAAATAATAATGACACCCCTCTCTCTTACATTCTTGTAAGGTGTCCTTGACACATTTGTTGAGACTAGTTATGATAGCAGTTACCTTTATGACATTAAATTAAGAGCAAAAAGCGCACTTTTTTTCATAAAAAAATATATTGATAACTAAAAAAGTGAAGGAGTTCTGATTTTCTTTTATCGGCAAACTGAAAAGAATATCAATTTTTGATAATTAAAAAATGCTCAATAAAAAACAATTACATTTATATCGACCAATTTGGTTTATAAAATGTACCTAATTTATGCTCGTATTCGACTATAAAACCTTTTGCTGAAAAAAATTGAAACATTCCTGAAGAATTTAAAAAAATAGGAAAAATAAAAGTTTACAAGACAATCAGTGGAAATTCAAAATTGGCGCAAATTGGTAAGCTTACTCTTTGGAATTGTTGACTTTGGAATTGTTTGTAACACCGTAAAACTATTACAATATGCATATCGATCGTGTTTTGGTTGTGTTCTGTTGAGCTCGGTTCATTGAATTTGCAAGTTAGTTTTGGATATCTGAAATTTGCAAAAGGGGGCGTAAAAGTATATGTAACGATAAGAAATGTATGATAGTTGGTACGCACAAAAGAGGACGCTTTAACAGGCAAAGTTGCTGCACAGCTTGAAATTTCCAAGCTATGTGTAGCCCAAACCATCGTCATATTTCCTAATTTTTTTGTTGACGATGCACCTAAAAGTGATCGACCACGCAAGTCATCAATGCAAGAGAGGTAGCTTGATTTATGTAGCAAAAAGGCTAGAAATGCTCGTTTATATGATATTCTGCGTGATTGTAAACTACCAAATACCAGCATGATGACTGTTTCACGGTGACTGACTGAAACTGAAATGAAATCATATCACCGTAAGAAAATCTCTTTTAGTAGAAAGAAAGAGACAGCAATGTTTAAAATGGTATATAGAAAGACTTGGATTGGACAAATCAGCTTCTCCGAGAGTTAATTTCAGTAATGAAAGTCAATTTGAGTTATTTTTAAGACATAAAATCAGGGTACGCGGCACAACAGAAAGGTTTTGCACATACAGCATCCCTTCTGCAGTGCAGCAGGGAGGTTGTGCCATGACGATACTGAGCGTCATCACAAATAAAGGCTACGGAATCTGTTCTGTTGTGGATGGGCCTGTGAACCCATCGAAACAGCAGAATTATGGAGGAAGTTATGTTGCCATTGGTTTCTCAGCACCTTGCCCCAACTTCATCTTCCAGTGGGACAATGCACCTGCTCACAAGTCTCGTATACCAAGCATACGGCTCCAGGAGAACGATGTTGACGTCTTTCCATGGACTGCCAAAAGTCCGGTCTTAAATCCTAGAAAAATTGGATACATATTACTGAAGAAGAAGCCTGCAAATAAGGAAGAACTGAAGCTGAAAGCTGTCAGACTTTGATGTTGTCCCCTGATTCCTTACCCTCGTTTATTTGTTTGATAGTCTATTTACATTTTACCTGAAGTTTGCATTTCCAAAGATATATAAAACTATCTGGTTCAATATTTTTGTTTAATACCTAAAATTTCCTCGTTAGGATTATTTTTACTTTTACTCATAATTTAGCACTTTTACTCATAATTTTTACTTTTACTCATAATATTGAGAAAACATATTGTTAGTACAATTTTTTATGACTATATTGTATTGCACAAAACGTATTGTAATAATTTTCTTATTTCTCCCTTATTTCGGTTACCTAAAGCTTGGATTTACATATACTCCGCGCGAGCAAAAACTGTCCTACTGATCCTGTGAGTCTCACAGTGTTAATAATTTAACAATGCCAATCATTTGTTTATAATAGTTGTTTTCACGCTTGATAAATTGGAAACAGAGTGCCGTCGCGAGACAGATTGGCTGGAAAGAGCTATTCTCCCGCTCTGGGCAGAGGCCCAGAAAGTAACCATTTTCAGCGTACTCTAGCGCCTAAACTGTTTTTTAACAAATTAAAAGTTTATATATACATTTAAAGGAAATTGTATATACTTTAATTTTATAAATAACAATAATTTTGATATAAGGCATAGTTTTGAAGATGTATGCGAGAAACTAAAACAAGGGCGACATTTTAGGGGGTTTTGCAATGTTCTCTGTGAAGCCGGCCTTTTTTGAGGTGGCAAACATCAAACTCAAATTCAGCACCCTCAAAAACATATAGGATCGTTGAGAAAAAAAAACTTGCGGAATTTTTGAATCGGGCCATTTTGAGCACCATTTGACTGGACTGTATATACATGGGTTTTTATTTCTTGGCGCGTGAGGACTTGTCTTCACGATGCAATATGTCACGGTATTTTATGTCGTTCTCGGTCGTACCGCTAGGAGTCGCATGCTTGCCAGCACTGCTCGATACAGTAGTGATCATGCGACTCCTGGCGGCAAGACGGAGAATGACGCGAAATTCTGTGAGACATTCCATCGCGAAAACAAGACCCCACGCGCCAAGAAATAAAAACCCAAGTATAATGTCATGATTCCATTTTACACCTTAGGCCAAGACATCGTGGGCATGAATGGTAAGATTTTGATTTTTTTTAAGTGTTAACGAATTGTAGTTAGTTTAGTTTGGCTGTTATTGTTTACAGTTATTATTTTGTCATAGTTTAGTAATTTAGACTGTATCTTCTTAGCCGTTTGGTTGACCCTTATGTGGGTCTTACGGCGCCTAACTTATTCCTCCACTCTTCTCTGTTGTTTCAAGTCCCAGGAGGTATCTGCGATCCAACCAATATTTTCTCTACGTTGTTTCCCCAACCAGGTCGTGGCCAGCCTCTTTTCCTTCTTTCTTGCGGTTACCAATCCAAAAGCTTCTGTGGAAGTCTATTGCTCTGCATTCTCTGCACGTGTCCAAACAATAACTGTTGTTTGTTTTCAATTTCGTTCAGTATATCCTGCTTCAAACCCATGATCTCTTTCATTCTTTCATTTTCTCTCTTCTTGAAATGCCAGCTGATCTTCTAAGGAAGTCCACTTCCATTACCATCAACTTTGTTCTCATTTGTTCCGAGAGTTGCCATATCTCAGCACCATACAGTGCAACACTTTGGATTATTACTCTATATGTCATGAGTTTTGTTTTTTTACTTATGTTTTTGTCCCAAAGGATAGAATTCCGAGAACCGATGAGTTTTCCGCCTTGTTTAATCCGTTCCAAAATCTCTGTCTCATAAAGTCCCTGCTTCCCAATTTTTTACCCCTAAATATTTAATTTCTTCAGTTTTCTTAATTTTGTTTCCTACACCCAAAGTTACGTATTCATTATTACTATTTAATGCTCAGTACATTGTTTTTCCTAAGTTGAGTGTCAGTCCCCACTTTGCGTATTCTTCTCTGATCACTATCAACATAAATTCTATATCATCTTGGTTGTGCGCCACGATTACCTGGTCATCAGCGACCTGTAAAGTGTAAAGAGTAGAGTACATATCCAACGGTATTCCCATTCCCGCACAAATCCTTTTACCTTTGTGCAGAATCTCATTCACATGGATTTTAAACAGTGTCGGTGAAATGCAGCATCCTTGGGAATGATTCTGTCAAGTGCTTTCCTACTTTCACTATTCATGCTTGCTCTGAATATAAATCTTTCACTGCAGCAATAAGATTACTATTCAGATTTAGACGTTGCAGGACCTCCCATAATTTATCCACTTTTATCTAATGGCACATTGTCATACGCTTGTGCGATATCGAGGAAGACGATATGTAATTCTCCCCCCGTTTGCCATTTCTTTTGCATTTTGCCTTTCTGAGCCATTTCTCAATATCCTCCCATATCTTACTAAAGGTATTAGTTACTGCTATCCCCCTGTAATTTCTGCAGATGTCCTTCCTTCCTTTCTTGTGGACAGGTGTGATGTGTACTACTTTCCATTCATTTGGTACATTCCAATATTCATGCTTTTGTCCATTACTGGCTGTATCATTTGCATTAGTTTTGTTGTTCCATTTTTCACTAGCTCGCATGGAATATTTCGAGGTCCTGGGGTATTTCCAGTTTTTAGTTATTTTACGAACTTCTTTACTTCTTCGACTGTTATGTTATGGAACACTCTCTTGGACATATGATCTCGGTATTAAGCATGAATTCCGTTCTGTCTTCCTACAGCAGTTTACTGAAATACTCTTCCCATTGTTCGCTTGTAATACCGTGGATTTGAACATTCTCCCTGCACGGTGATTTTATATTCCTAATGTATTTCCAAACTACAGTTGGTTTTTTCCCCACCTATATACATTTCTATTTCCTTAAATTTTTTTACCAAGACTGTTGTTTTCCTTCCTCATAATATTTTCTACTCTTATCCGCTTGATTTATTTGTCTTTGTCTTCATAGGTACTTAAACATTTTGCAAATAAATGTTTCTTTACCCTAACCTCATTTATCTGTTCTTCATTAATCCAGTATTTAGTCTTTTTGTCTCTTCTCACGACCACTTCCCCTAAGGCTTCTTTCGCAACCTGGTGTAGACATTTTTTTAAGTGTTCATACATGTCAATATTTGTTTGTTCTGTATTTTTATTTAATAAGTTATCTAATCTATTATGATAAAGATAACGAGTACTACTATGTGCCAGTTCATCCAAGTTGTACTTTTATTTCTTGTTCGTTTTCTTTCTTCCCTAAGTCCTTAGGATTCTCTTTACGATGCTTCCTAGGATGGAATATTATTTTTTATTTCACCAAGTAGTGATTAGAATCACATTCTGGTCCTCGGTGTGCGCGAACATCCAACACTCTTCCTTGGAAGTTCTGCGGAGTAATCACATAGTCTATCACTGATCTTCTTCCTCTCTGTTGGTCCGTCCAGGTATACTTATGCTCATCTTTGTGTTGGAAGAAGTCATTTCTGATTATCATGTTATGTTGTTCACACAGAAATAATAATCTTTAACCATTTGAGTTACAGACATCCTCGCCAAATTGCCCAATTACTTTTGAACCACTTGCTTTTCCCACCCTGGCATTAAAATCTCCGAGAGGAAGTATATCTCTTTTGTCTCCACAGTCGCTGATGATCTCGTCTAGTTTTGAATAAAATTCTTCCAGGATACTAGTTTTTTCGTTTTCATATGGTGCATAGATTCCATGAATTGTCAGTTTAAATCTATAGTTTTCAAGATTTACCCTAATAATTCTCTCGTCAATCGCTTCCCAATTTCTTAGGTCTTTTTTATATTTTTGGAGCGGTTTTTGAGAAAATTTTGAAAATGTCCGGGTGGCTTCATGTAAAGTATCCCGAAATTTTGAAGAATCTTTTTCAAAATCTCAAAGCTTTGACTCGAACCAGATCAACCGGGGAATATCCATTTTGGAAGAAATCATACGTATTGCTTAGGCGCTAGCAATGTTCACAAACAGACGGACAAACAGACGGACGTTTTCCTTTCAATCGGTTTTTCGGTATCAAGGACACACAGAAGAGGGATTCTGGCTACACCACGTGGTAGGGGATTTTTTCTTAATTTAGCAACTGGTTTTATCCACTTATTCGCTTTCACGGCCCGGCAATTGATTTTTTCCGCCGAAAATTCCGCGTTTTTTCTAGCATTACATGACTTTCCCTATACTACGTATATATCAGTCAAATCGTAGTTGTATCAGCTCTAGCGTTAGGAAGCCGGTAATTGTCAACATGCGAGAAACATGTCTTTTGGGCGAAAAAAGAAAGGCAGCGGTGAGGGTCTTACTCCACATTTTAGTTCCGACAAACGACATCAGAAAAATAACTACTGTGAGAAAGTCTGTGCCATTCTATAGTTTACTAGTTTACTTATTTATTTACCGTCCCTTATTACACACCTGGAGAAAATTTAAAGAAAAAAATTGGAGCGGATATTGAGAACATTTTATTTGTAACTTTGAAGCGAAGATAACGCAAAAATTAGTTTTTTCAGAAAATTATACATAACCTTTTTTAAAGAGCCAATTTTGTACAGGTGACTTTGTCTGAGATAAAAATCGCTATCTAAAATTTTGTAGTTTTAAAAATATTATTTTGCAATTTTCAAAAAAACATATTTTCCAGAAGTACGACTAAGACATTTTTTTTATCATCCCTCATTACATAAGTGAAGAAAGTTTAAAGAATTCGAATATTCGAGCGGATTTTGAGAATTTTTTTGTAAATTTCAATCTCAATTTATGCAAAAACTATTCGTTTTTCCAAAAAATGGTACATAACCTTATTTAAAGTGCTAATTTTGTACAAGTGTTCGCAGTAAAATCAAATACGTTATGAAAAAACTTACTTTTAAAAACTGATTTATTAATTTATTTCTCCTTTAAAATTATATTTTGTTTTTATTTGGTAATATAACAAGAATAACATAATAGGAACAACAATAATCATCAAATTAATTCTTGTGAACATGTACATTAATTGTTCAATTTGATAAATTGGTCAGTGACACTGCAGAACATGGATTTATATCTAAAATGCTTATTTTTTCTTTGCTTTCTACACTAACCAATATCTTGCTAGCTCTTTGAATCTTGTTATTCACTGATTCTTCGATGTATGACTCGGCTACACTTGTAGTCCGCCATCCTCCATGACGTCTAAGTGTAGTGGTATCACCACCATTATCTGGGAGAAACATCGCGGATGTTCTCCTAAACGAATGACCAGAGTACTTTTCTACATTTGGTAATTTTAAAAAATTCGCCATCTGTTTTGGTATTTTCGCAAATGTTTTGATACCAATTGGATTGCAGCTGCATTTGCAATGATTGTAAAACCAAAAAGTTTTCTTTGTTTATCATGTAAGGGTCTTAAGGAAATGTATTTTTCACAGACTTCAACATAATTAAATTCTTCACTGGATACGATAGTAGATATTCTGGGCTTGACATTTTTTGTCGCTTTAATGTTCACTATCAAAACAGAACCTTCTTTTTTCACATCATTGATGTACAAATTGTACAGTTGCGACACATAAAATGGGTAACGGCCAAATTCAGAAGTGCCAGTCTTTCCGCGCATTCTGGCACACTGTACGGACGATAACGCCATCTGGTTCTTTCATAGTTAACTATTACAAAAGAACATTCGGAACCAACTGTCAACGACTGAGAAGCTGATAAGCTAGATTTCCCGCAATCGTGATCTCTAGTTTGAACGTTCTCTATGATACGCGTGTTTATCCGAATGATTGAGAGCATTGGCGAAGAAGGCACAGGGGGGCGAGGATAGTCTCCATCGCGTCGTCATGCAAGCCATTCGATCGTCTACAAGAAATATATCAATAAAGATAATATCATAGAATACGACATAAAAAGTTCAGCACATGCAATAGAATTAGTGGATTTGAAAAGGAAATTTGGAAATTTTAATTCTGATTTACTTGCAAAAAAAATCAATTGAATATCCCCTCTTTTAACGCAAAACCACATAAGAACGTGAACGAATATTACGGATCCGAGACGAAGAAATGAAGTGTGCGAAGGCGGCTCCAGGATCGGAAAAATAATTGGGAGTTGGAAGTTTTGGCGAAGTAATAGTGTTCAAATACCAGTGTTTACGAAATTTAAGGTTTTTGCAACAATTAAACTAGTTATTCAGTAATAATTTTGCATCGCTTCTCAAAATTGTTATTTTGCAATATTCACCTCCAAGACAATTTGAGGACCCTTCCTCCGCATAGCGCACGTTTCGGAATTGCTTATAAAATTGTTAATTGTTGAAAAATTGTTAATTCGCAGTTTTCGGTTCTGGAATATAAGGGAGCCCTTTCCTCTTCAGAACTGCAAAATTTGGAAATTATTTATAAATTTACAAATTTTCCGAAATTATTTCATTGTCTTTTCTAAACTGCCTTTAAATAAGATGCAAAATTTCGCAATCCAATCGTTGCTATCGCCTTTCGTTTTCAAGATAAGTAATTGTTTCTAAGAAATTAGCATGTCATGACAAGTCCCATTTCTTTGGAAGTCAATGCCAGTTCTCTCACAAATCTACCCTTCAAGCCGTTTTCCAAATGCAACGTGCATTGAGCGACACTCTTTTCTCTTGCGACCCTGACACCAGAATGGTATTTGAAACTACCTTCAGAACGCAAGTCGATTGCTTTGCGAGTCAAAATCATGGAAGCATGAGTTGTTACAAATGTTCCCTAAATACGTAAATGCCAAGAAGGTCATCTTTTGGCAGGCCTGTCCAAGATTTCTGCTCTGCTCATGCTCCGGAGCACCAAGTTCCCTTCGACAGACGACGAAGCGCGCTTCGGTCCGGTTGTTTACGCCACCGCCCAACGGGAATCCCCCGTCTGCCAATTACTCACCCCTATCGTAAAACTTTCCTCCCGGAGCGGCCACCCTAGCTCGTTTCCAATAGATCAAACACGACAGTGTTTTATTTCGGGCCTAGTTCATGTAAAATCAAATGGGATTTTAATTTAATTTTATTCCAGAGAGTAAGTTTCCTTTTTATTTTCTAGTTTGAAACATAATTAAGGAGCAAAACGAAATATCCTGGATAAGTATGTTCAGTTAAAACACATAAAAGCAATTTCATTGTAACAATTTTAATTGTGGATTTTTTGTTAACAATTCGTTCGCTGTGGGTCACAAAATTCCTTGTCGCCATCAAACGCAAGGAATTGCGAAGTCTCTCGTCGCTCAAACACCCTCGAAACTCCGATTTTGTTAACTGCTTATGAAAAGAAGCTCTCATTTACACACGTGGACCCAAACATAGAAATTACTTTGGCTGCTTTCATATGTAGTTTTGAGAACTTATATGTGGAAAATATTCATAATACTCCAAAGAGTTCACCGTTCGAAATCTTTCTGTCTTTTAGATGGATGGTCAGAATATAAGTCCTGTAGAACCACTATGAAACAAAATGTCAATACTCTTCGATGTCGCCATTGAGGTAAAACGCAGCAGCTAGCCAGCAGCAGGTTGTCCGTTTTCTTATCGCACGGACTGAAGGAATGCCCCACTCCCCCGGTGACTAACTTGCGCCGGCGCGCTGCGTGGGACACGGGCGGAGCAAAATTGCACCGGAGCACGGTTTTGGACAGGCCTGTCTTATGGGAACGCACAAATTCTCAGAGCATATGAAAGAATCACTCATTTCAACAGCGAAGCTACTACCTTATAATAGTAATAACATCCACAATTTCTTTAATTTATTGTTATTTAGATGCAGCCCGTGTCTCAGAAAAGCAAACATTAATACTGTTATTTGAACTAATAATATCCATATTTAGGATGAATAAGTTTCTTTTTAAATTTGTTTTGCGTTCGTAACGAGTCTACAACCCCTTTTGGGGCATTGAGGGCTTGGTATGATCCTCCTTAAAATCCTGTTTTTAATGTAGTCATTCATCGTCAGTCATTTTCATGTATCCTTTCGGCCATGGCATTTTCACATCTCTTTTTAATCGTTTGTAGAGAATCATGTGAAGTTGGTATTATTATATTATTGAATTGAGTTTTGTTGAATTTGAAATGACTGCTTGGATATTTTGGAGTTAAATGAACGAAATATAGCGACCTGAATTTATCGCTATGAAAAGTAAACAAAAAATGAGACAAATATCAGTATGTCATCAACATTTGTGAAAAATCTTACGAATATCGAAATTAAATGAAGTTCTACACATGCATTGAGAATAATTCACATATAAAATGTATAGTGAAGACTTCTCCTTCCACTCAAACAATACCATTTGTAAACTCAGAAAATTCCCCATCTTAAAGAAGCACACTCATTCACAGAAAAATATTATTTATTGCCCACCTCTTCACATATTCAATAATCCGATACATCCCACATCCATATAGTTTCATTTCTGCCCAAATAGACATGTGACAAGAAATTGAAAATTCCTTCCGTAGATATCAAAACATTCTAAAACAGAAATTATAACAAATAGAATCGCTGCTAAGTCATAAAATTATACTATGGAACGCGAATGGATTAATACGACACCACAGAGAAGTAATAACTACTCGTATATTGAGTTTTTTTCGTAGATTCAAAACTAAAACTTAGTTCGTGACAAACAGGACTTTATACAGAGACGTTGGCATAATTCCACTGGATGACCTTATCACCACAAGAAGCCAAATATATTAGAAGAGACTATGCCACCACACGAATCACCTTCCAATTAATCTACTAGTAAGTCAACGCATACGCAGGCGCACACGAAAAAAATACTAATGAAACCTACAAAAATGTAATAGTAGTGATTTATTTCTGATATTTTGTTGTACTGTATACCATTTGATTAATGTTCAAAAATGAATTGATTAAAAATTTGCAGACGAGAAATAATTTTAAAATACGAAAATGAATTTGAGATTTCTTCTATGAGACGTCTTTCATCGTTCCTATTCATTCGCTCAGAATATTACAATCAATTTCGAGATTTCAATGGAAGTGCACGTTTTGGGGTCACCTGATACGAAAACAGTGTTTTTTCTCGAAACGTCCGTCCAACGGTCCAGTTGTCATTCTGTGAACACACTAGTGCCTAAACTATTCGTAGAATGTTTGCTAAAAACATTGCATTGTTGATGTGGCCCGACTCGAGATCCTGCAATTTGAAAATAATTTTTTAAATATTGTAGTGATTTAGTTGACGCGATTTTTCCTTCAAGTGAAATTAGTTCTTGACAATCAGTTCTTTATAAAATATCCTGTAAACTTTTCTGAATATATTACTTGTTTTTGCACAATCTTGATTGAAATACGAGTAACATTAAACAATAGTAAATTTAATATTTTCTCAAAACTGCATCAATATTGTGTTCTTTATTAGTTTTGCATGGATAGTGCTATATTCACTGAGTAAAATGAAATGAACTTCATTTTAATTTAATA
This sequence comes from Acheta domesticus, assembly GCA_031308135.1. NCBI lineage: Eukaryota > Metazoa > Arthropoda > Insecta > Orthoptera > Gryllidae > Acheta > Acheta domesticus. The sequence continues at coordinate 40,999,576 of JAHLJT010005437.1, read as the reverse complement.
TTCTTCACTTAGGCGTTCTTTACGCTATTCGAGGCCAAAGTTTAATAAAAAATTTTGGAGTCATTTTGAGAAAATTTTAAAATATTTACAAAGAACTTCCAAAACAAAAATGTTTCTGGCAAACTCAGAGGGCCTCGAAATCATTTAAATCGATCGAGGAATATCAATTTTGAAGAAAATCGACAGTACAGTTTAGGCGTTAGAATTAACCAAGATGGACGAACGGACAGACACACAGACAGACTGACGTTTTGTCGTCGAAATTAATTTTTATTGTTATATGTGTTAATATTTTAATGTTTTAATACAGGACTCAAAAAAGGAATCATTTCAGCAAATATTGAAAAATATAAAAAAATAATGTTACGTAACAATTAATATCTCCTTACCCCCATGTAACGCAGCGTAACACATGCTCAGACCCCCTCCCCCTTTTTACCGTTTCGTAATTTATGGACGTTCCCCTACACAACGTGTTAGAGAAAATAATTTGTTATATTCTCGTAAACAAACACGATTTACTCAGTTTTTCGTTAACAGGACCTGGCAATAAGAGTTTTTCTATCGAAAATTCACCGGCATACGATTACAAAACTTTCTCTTGTAACGAAGTAAGTATGAAAAAGTAAAAATATGTTACAGGCACCAATAGATAGTTGCTGTGAAGAGGGTGAAAAAAAACGAAAAGCTAACTCAGACTAAACGTATTAAGAGACTAACAAATACGAGAAAATTGTGCTATTTTGGAGTAGGAGTAGAAAAGTTAGCCTTTTTATCTCAGAAATGGGAATTTATATAACAAGTAAAGCTGGAAAAACAGCAAATTGCTGTAATTTCAAACTGCGGTACTGCGAGTATTAAACTTTTTATTTCTAAAAAGCAAAATTTTAGCGTCTCTGAAATAGACAGGTCTTTCACTAATGAGATAATAAGCTCGTATGTAACTTTGCTATTCTGAGAATGAATGAATAGAAGAATGAATAGGAAATACGAATATTTCAGTTTGCTTTGGCGTGAGTGAAAATATTGATTTTTCCTTGGCAACGCTGTATAGCCCCTTATCTGATTTCACCCGGAGTCGAAAGTGCTTCCCCAGGAAAATTGGCAAGTCAGTGGTAGCTTGAGGCTTATGAGAGAATATCGATAATCCCTCTAAAGAAAGATGATTTTATTCAACTCTTTTCTGAACTATAATATCGAATGAAGCAGAGAGATATCACTAATATTGTCGCCCGGTGTATAAGTAGAAGCAGTCATTTTTGCGTTAATTTTTGGTAAAAATATTTTCTGGATATCAAAAAAATTTCTATTAATTTTTTTACTCAAAATTATCTTTGTCTGTAAGATGATAAAAAAATCTTGTATTATCTTTGTTGTCTTTTAAAAAATAGAAGACACAAAATATATTTCGGCATACATCTGAAATCAATGTCCAAAATCATTACCACCTTCAAACATTTTTCGACAAATTTAATTTTGAAATTTATTTTATTTTACTTTATAGCTATGAAATTTCAACACACAACTAAATGACGTCCCAAAAATATTCATCAGAACTACCTTCTGGAAAACTTGTTAATTTCAAAGTAGAGATTGCAAATTCGAAGTATTGACACACTAAGAATAATTGTAATTGCTGATCACCAGCAATTCCATCATCTTTATTCACATTCTCTATGAAAAGCGTTTGTGAGACAGTGCATGCATTTACTATTTTGTTTCTTTCTAAGTAAAGGAGACAAACAATATACATAGTAGGAATATAACGCCTATCAAGGCAAACTGGAAAACTCAAGACGGGTTTTAGTGAATTACTCACAGACACAAAAAACGCCCTATTTCTTGTCGATATATCGCTAAAATTCTGCAAGATTTCTTACGACTTACGATTACAATATTGCTAAACGACTCTCTTTCCGAAGTACGTAACTTCGAGGTATCCGAAGTATTAAGACCGCAATTCCATTGTCCTTTTGTGTTCTAAGACATACAAACAGTTTTGTTTGTGCAAAAAAGAAAATAACAGTACAATATTTTAAAATTCGTTATATTCCCGATTTAAAATCGTGTTATTTATTTTACTACAATAAAAATGTGTTATTATCTCAATGCCGCACATCTATTACAATTTTTTTTTAGAATTTCGTGTTCGCTACCACGAATTTTGCCCATTTCATGCATAACATTGTCAAGACAAAATTATAATTTTGTAAATTAGTGGATTTTTACTTTCCCGTAATACATACGTATATACGAAGCGTGAATGAGTTCAATTTTTCTCTCCCCACTAAGCAATGTCCTGACATTGCTATTGTAATACATACCTTTGATTGTTTCTTTTTGGTTTTTGTCACGTATTGTTCTTTATTATATGGTGTCTTGGATGCAGTCGTGTGTTGTTTAGCGTTGATGCTTTTTGTCCACGAACTTTTTCTTAGTTTTTTGAGTTTTTGTTCATGGTGTTGTCCCAATACTCCCATTTTACATTTATTTATATTTTTTATAGCTGATCTTTATTATTTTCCCCTCTTCTCTTTCTTGTATTGCTACTTGCCTGACTGCAGCATAGATCACTCTTTCCTGTCTTGTGAGAACATTTTCTACATAAGTGTCTTTACCTTTTAATTTATTTTTGTTCTTCGTGATTGACATTTTATCCCATTGTTCTTCCTGTTTTATTTTCTCCAATAAAGAATGCATCAACGAAGTTTATATTCCCAACTACGTTTTCCATGATGTTTTTGGTTTTTTCTCTTTGTATGTGGCTGGGTTTCCTTGTCGTGAATCCTTTTCATTTTCATCACTATGTAATTTCTTTTCTCCTTTTTTATTATTTTTACTTTCCCGTATAAGTACATATATACGGAGTATATATGTAATGTAGGGAAAGTTATGTAATGCTGCATGCGAAAACGGCGGATTTACTGCGGAAAAAAGTCATTTTTGGGCCACGATCACAAAAAAGTGGTTAAATCCTGAGCTAAATTAAGAAAAAATCCTCTAACACGTGGTTTATCCAGAACATATGTGTTGTGGGTCCTTGATGCCGAAAAACCAATTGCCGGCAAAAAGTCCGTCTATCCGGTGTATGTGAACAACACTAGCGCCTAAGCCATGCGTAGGATTTTTTTCCAAATTGAAGAAACCCCTGTCCATTTTACCTGCGTTTCCCTGCGATTTTGAAAAGCATTCATTAATTTTTGGGGGTACTTTACATGAAGCCAACGAACATTTTCAAAATTTTCTCAAAAACGGATAAAAATTTTTAATCGAAAATTATGATAAAGGATTAGGTTTAACTTATGTAATATTCTTAACATCACATTCTTCTATTTTAAATGGCCTGAAAAATTGAGAAAATGTTAAATAAAAAAATGTCAGCCATGGATAACAGCTGGAAAGTAGGCGATGTAAAACCAAAAAACTAATCTAAATTAAAGAAATCAGAAGAGATCTAGTACGAGAAACTCTGTGACATTCTGTTGTAACAATAGTTTCTTTTTATATGACAACGGAAATGCTCCAACACTTGCGAGTTTTGGCATACAGGCAGTCCCACCAACTACGGGCCTCTTCCGTAACTTCTAAACGGTTCCCGAAATAGAAATGTAGTTTTCGCCCAACAATGCGGAATCATGGGGCAAGTAATCTGCCGTAAGGATATTGTCCGAAAAATTTTCATTTTTCGAGAAAATTAATCATCTTTCATTTTTTAAATGGAACCATGATTTTTTCTCACTAGCGAGAGGTAGATCATAAGTAGACGAGTGCAATGACGTAACATGTTATTGTTTTAATAGTATTTTGAGCACAAAATTATACTTTCTGACAAGTGATTTTAAATTAAATGCACGAGATTTCCTGTGTCAATTCTTGCAACTGTTGCCATTCGGGAAGGTTGCATTCCCGGCGCCGGCTCTTTTCGAGGAGAGAACGCGAAGGCCTTTACCAAAAGTGACAATAGCGACAAGCAGGTACAGCAAAAAGTGCAGGTTTCATTTACAATCTCTTGCCAGAAAGTATAATTTATTGCACAAAATACTATCAAAATATGAACATATGTTACAGCATTGCATTCCCCTTTTTATGATTTATCTATTGCTAGTAAGAAAAATATATTGTTCGATTTAAAAAAATCAAAGTTGATTGAATTTCTCCAAAACTAAAAGTATTTCAAACAATATCTCCACACCATTTCACTTGCTCCATGACTCCACATTGTTGAGCAAAAACTGTATTTTGATATCGGAAGCCGTTCAGGAGATTTAGGGGTGGCCCATAGATGCTGAGACTACTTGTAGTAAATCACCAGCTGGATTATGTAATGGAATCTCGAAACCTATGCTCTCAAATTCAAATCTCAGTTCGGAGAGTGATTTCGCGGGTGCTAAACACTCCCAAAACGACGTTTTTGGATCAATACCGCGATTTTTAATTAAAAGATGAGACGTCATTGGCCGCGACAATATATGCAATCCAGTTGGAATTGTGAAATTTTTGCTCGGGGTTAACTTGAATTTTTATATTACATACTTGTTATAAAGAAATCGAGAAAGTATGTCCACCACTAGTTTTTCAATTTAGAGGCGAGACAATATTACACAAGAACTACAAATACATAGTAACACTCGAATGAAACATAGCTTTGCTCGAAATTTTCAAATTACGGAAAAATGTAAATATTCTGAAAAACTATAAACTATAAAGTGGAAAGTTCTAAAGTTGAAGAATAGATTTCATTAAAAAATATGGTTTGAATTTTGGTGGTGTAGGTCAGGATCACAAAAAATCAAATCAGATTTTTGAATTCGAGAGGATTTACTAATTATTGACCATAAATCATTATTGCAAAAGCATTTTACTAAAATTTAGTTAACAATTAAAAAAATTAGAGCATATTTTGAATAGATTTTAAAGATGTGCGAGCTTTGCCTGAAGTGACAGCCACAATTTTGTTATGAGAATCAAATTCGGCTCCCAACGAGTTAGGTTATGCATTTTCGCCAAAATGTCGACATCAATATATGGAATATTTATTTCCTTTTTATCACATTCTCAGCCGTCCTCTATCCGGTGTTTCAGTCAAATGGTAGAGAACGTAGGATTCTGGTCGTTCAATTATTCTGAAGGTAATCACCCTAACAATGGTTATTTTTAGTTTAAATGATAGTATTAATGTTTGCTTTTCTGCATGGGTTGAACACGGGCTGCATTTAAATAACACAATAAATTAAAGAAATTGTGGATGTTATTACTATTATAAGGTAGTGGCTCCGCTGCTGAAATGACTGATTCATTCATATGCTCACAGAATTTGTGTGTTCTCATAAGATGACCTTCTTGGCATTTACGTATTTAGGGAACATTTGTAACAACTCATGCTTCCATGATTTTGACTCGCAAAGCAATCGACTTGCGTTCTGAAGGTAGTTTCAAATACCATTCTGGTGTCAGGGTCGCAAGAGAAAAGAGTGTCGCTCAATGCACGTTGCATTTGGAAAACGGCTTGAAGGGTAGATTTGTGAGAGAACTGGCATTGACTTCCAAAGAAATGGGAGTTGTCATGACATGCTAATTTCTTAGAAACAATTACTTATCTCGAAAACGAAAGGCGATAGCGCCGATTGGATTGCGAAATTTTGCGTCTTATTTAAAGGCAGTTTAGAAAAGACAATGAAATAATTTCGAAAAATTTGTAAATTTATAAATAATTTCCAAATTTTGCAGTTCTGAAGAGGAAAGGGCTCCCTTATATTCCAGAACCGAAAACTGAGAATTAACAATTTTTCAACAATTAACAATTTTATAAACAATTCCGAAACGTGCGCTATGCGGAGGAAGGGTCCTCAAATTGTCTTTGAGGTGAATATTGCAAAATAACAATTTTGAGAAGCGATGCAAAATTATTACTGAATAACTAGTTTAATTGTTGCAAAAACCTTAAATTTCGTAAACACTGGTATTTGAACACTATTACTTCGCCAAAACTTCCAACTCCCAATTATTTTTCCGATCCTGGAGCCGCCTTCGCACACTTCATTTCTTCGTCTCGGATCCGTAATATTCGTTCACGTTCTTATGTGGTTTTGCGTTAAAAGAGGGGATATTCAATTGATTTTTTTTGCAAGTAAATCAGAACTAAAAATTTCCAAATTTCCTTTTCAAATCCACTAATTCTATTGCATGTGCTGAACTTTTTATGTCGTATTCTATGATATTATCTTTATTGATATATTTTTCTTGTAGACGATCGAATGGCTTGCATGACGACGCGATGGAGACTATCCTCGCCCCCCTGTGCCTTCTTCGCCAATACTCTCAATTATTCGCATAAACACGCGTATCATAGAGAACGTTCAAACTAGAGATCACGATTGCGGGAAATCTAGCTTATCAGCTTCTCAGTCGTTGGCAGTTGGTTCCGAATGTTCTTTTGTAATAGTTAACTATGAAAGAACCAGATGGCGTTATCGTCTGTACAGTGTGCCAGAATGCGTGGAAAGACGGGCACTTCTGAATTTGGCCGTTACCCATTTTATGTGTCGGCAACTGTACAATTCGACACGTCTACAAGCACCAAATATGCCAAAAATAGCAACAACCTGAAAATCATACGTTATTAATGCAATACACTAGTTAATAAATAAAAATTATTATATCCGCTGTCATTATTATACCTTCATTAAAAGAAAAGTTTCATCATCAGCTTTTGTAAGAAATATGTTTACAGCTTGTTGGGAAAATATCATTGCCTTTATAGGTTGATATACCACATTTGCTTGTTTCATAAGTAAACTTACATTATGCAAAGTTCCAATATCAATATTCTCTTTGATCTTTAGCATTTCCTTTAATCTTTGGAATAAGTGCACCATAGTGTCGACGCTTTACATGCTGTGGACTTAATGTTTAAAGAATCATGCTTTAAATTAACAAACGTCTTTATTCTAGCATGTTCATTATACTAACTTAACCAAACTGCTCCGAAAGACGAAAGAACATCAGCTTCGCATAATAAATTTGCATATTTTTCTTCCATCAATTTCCTAAACTTTACGTAATGTTTCTCATAGAGTTTGTAAAACTTTTTCGGTATCATAGCATTTTCTGCATTTGCGGCTTCTTCCACAATTTCTCTGGGCAAATCCATTATGTTTGAATCGCGAATTTCAAACTAATTGCCATTTGTAAACAAATTAGTTGCTTAGGTAGCATTCATGACGTCAAAACATGAATTCGAGGACTACTACAACTACGCATTACTACTTAGCATCCAAATTAATTTCGCTTCCTTAAACCCTTATAATACTGTTATATCCAGGAAAACACAGAAGTTTCGTAAACCAAGTTATTATTAGCAATTGCAGCAAGGCAAACTTTACAAATCCTGTAACCAAGGAATAATACCAAATAACATAGCCAGATTACCGTTTACCAATAGATGTCCCAAGTACAAAGCCGTTTCACCAGTTAACAAGAAGAGAGTCCAAAATCACTATTGCCGGGTCTACAAATATCGCCTTGTCCACAACTATATCACTTCACACTCCGAACTTCGCTATAACACTGTCTGTCTGCTCGGCGGCGGGGCCCGCTTTTATTCTCCCTGGCGGCATAGCCTCGCATCCATTCCGGGGCTTCGCTAGCTGGCCGCCTCTTCTTCTTTCGCCCGGTCTCGCTACGGTCCGTTGCTCCCCGTGCTGTCGCCGAGTGCTGGCGGTGCGGCGCGCGATTCAACTCGCCGCGCACCACCATAACACCCTCCCCTCTCGAAAACGTCGTGTATGGTGCGAACCGCACACGACGTCTAGTCGACCTCATCGGCGCCTCCGACTGCAGGTTCGGCGCCGGTTGCTGCTCCACCGGGTGTTCGGCTGGTTGCTCCGTTGTTCGCTGTGTTGGCGATTCCTGTAATCGGTCCATATCAATTAATTCTGTCATTGACTTTTCTCTCTTTTCTCTCTCTGCTCTTTTCCCCATTGCATCTACTGGTTCCAGTGTGTATCTCGGGCGCACCTGGCCCTGATGCCTAACTACTACTTTTTCCAAAACTTGTATTTGGTACATCTTACTTCCCATGGTGCTTATGACAATGCCCGGCCACCAAGCAGGATCTCTCTTAAAACTGGTACAATATATCTTATCTCCTACTTTATATTTCTGCTCCACCGCCTCTTCTTTGCGATGGTTACCTGGCTTTAACAAGGACAGCAGGGTTCTGTGCTGCCGGCCGTGTAGCACCTCCGCTGGGCTCCTCCCCTCTGGTCCTGGCAGCGTCCTGTATGTTGTCAAAACGCGCAATAAAGCGCGGCTCCTCGGTGTTCCTGCGTCCCTCGCCTTCTTCATGGCCGTCTTGAAAGTGCGCACGCACCTTTCCACTTCTCCATTGGACTGGGGATGGAAAGGAGGTGCGCAAACATGCTTAATGCCGTTTGCCTTACAAAATCGAAAAAATTCTTCAGATGTAAATTGTGGACCGTTATCTGAGACTAATGTCTGCGGGAGCCCTTCCGTAACGAATATTTTCTCCAATGCATCTATCGTGGCTCCGGCCGTTGTAACCCCCATCTCCAGTATGTAAGGGAAATTAGACAGTGCGTCTACCGCCACTAGCTACATCTTTCCCCAGAACGCGCCCGCAAAATCTACATGAACTCGCTCCCACGGAGCTTCCGGCTTGGGCCACGAGTGCCACTCTTGCCGCGGTGCCGACTGGTTCATCTGACAAGCATTGCACCGCCTGACCATGTCTTGAATGTCTTTTGCCATTTCTCTCCAATAGCAATGCCGCCTAGCCAACTGCTTAGTATTCACTACACCCCAATGTCCCTCATGTAGCAACTCTAAAATTTGTTTCCTCAGGACCATCGGCACTTCTACCCTAGTTCCTTGGTCCCCTGCCAATAATAATATCCCTGCCTTTATTGAAAGTCTATCTTTCTTTTCGTACCAGGAGGCATTGCTTCTTAGCAACTTCCTCGGCCACCCTTTCCTCACATACTCCCTAACTACTCGTAACTCTGGATCCTCGTCTACTGCCGCTGCTATTGTGGCTGCTGTGATGGGGAACTCTTGTAATACCTGCCAGTCCTCTTGGTCCAGTTGCTGGCACACCTCCTCGGACCCATCAAAATCCAAATCCGGTCCTGCTGGCAGCCTGGAAAGCGCCTCCGCGTTGGCGTGCTGCGTAGTCGGCCTGTAATGAATCTGATAGTGATAGTCAGATAAAAATAAGGCCCATCTCTGTAGTTTCTTCGCTGTGCCTTCCAGTAACCTCTTCCCCATATGAAACAATTGCACCAAAGGTTTGTGGTCGGTAATTATGTGAAATTGTGATCCGTAGACATACTCATTAAATTTTTGTACACCTAATAAAACCGCTAATGCTTCTTTTTCTACTTGTGAATAGTTCCTCTGATGTTTATTTAGAGACTTCGACGCGAAGGCTATGGGGCGCTCCACACCATTTTCATCCTTTCGTGAGAGCACGGCCCCAACACAATAGTCGGATGCATCAGTAGCTATCGACGTCACTCTTCCTGGCACATAATGGTTGAGTTGCTTAGTTTCTATTATCGCACTCTTCAGTTCCTTAAGGGCTCTTTCGCATTCCGGTGACCACACAAACTTGACACCTTTCTTCTTTAATGCATTTAATGGTGCCGCAATTGACGAGAAGTTCCTAATAAATTTGTTATAATAGTTGACCTTACCTACTAATGCCTGCAATTCTTTGATATTCTTAGGTGCTGGTAGGTTTCTAATTGCTTGCACATGTTGCTGCGTCGTCTTAATTCCTGACTCTGTTAGTTCGTGACCTAAGAAAGTGACCTGTTGCTTAAAAAATTCACACTTATTGAAGTTCACTTTAAATCCCCACTCTTTTAACAATCCTAGTAAACTCTTCAAATTAGTCACGTGATCTTCTGTGTTTTTCCCTGTCACTATGATATCGTCCAGATAGTTAATGCACCCACTTACTTGAGACGTAATTTCTTCCAACACTTTTTGAAATATTGCTGCTGCTGAGGCGACCCCAAACGGCAATCGGTTGTATTGATACAACCCCAACTGTGTGTTTACCACTAACACTTTTTTGCTTCTTCATTTAGAGGTATTTGTAAATACGCGTCTTTAAGATCAATTTTGGTGAACTGCTGCCCCCCTGCTAGTTTGTAAAATAAATCTTCCGGCTTCGGAATGGGGTGTTGTTCAATTTCCAGCTGCTCGTTTACCGTGCTTTTAAAATCTCCGCATAAACGAATGCCGCCATCACTTTTTGACACCACCACCAAGGGAGTGGCCCACTTGCTGGTAGCCAACTTTCTTATAATCTCTTCCCGTTCCAATCTTTTGATCTCTTCTTCCACTTTGTCTCTCAGTGCCCATGGCACTGGACGAGCTTTAAAAAACCTGGGCTTACTGCTTTTTTTTAACATTAGCCCGGCTTCGAAGTTATTACACTTGCCCAATCCAGGTTCAAACACTTCCGGAAATTGATTTCTTAATTCACAGACCAATGTTGACACTTTCTGTTGCTCTAACGCACACACTTCATCCACCACACCTAAACCGATCTTATCAAAGCTGTTTAATCCTAGTATGTTCACTGCATCATACCTATCCACAACTAACACCTCTAATTCTGCTTTCCTTGATTTATACTTAACTGGTACCTTAATTTTCCCTAGCACTTTTATGGGGTCTTTGCCAAAACCATACACGGGTTTTTCTATTTTTCTCACTTGTGGGTTCCCTAATTTCCTGTACGTATCTAAGTTTATCAATGTCACAGTTGCATCAGTGTCTACCAAAAACTACACTTCCTTCTCGCCCACGTCCAACTTTATTATTAACTTATTCTGCCCTTTGCCACTTAACAACTGGTGTACCACATTCACGTCCATTTCTCCTTCTTCTCTTGCTTTTCTTCTTTCCCACTTCTCTTGCCGCTCCTGCCAACACACTTCTCTGATGTGTCCAGTCTTCCCGCACTTGTAACAACTCGCCTGCCTGAATCTGCACTGCCACCTTTCGTGTCTTCTCGTACAGAACCTGCATGATTTTCTGTTATTTTTGTTTAGGCTACTATTGCTGGTGTCGCTACTGCTGCAGTCACAGCCGCGTTCGTATCGTGTAATCTTTCTTCCGCGATAACGCGCCGGCCGGTCCACCTCGTTATCAGAGCTGCCCGCCGACCTCGCCCTAACCGGGCTGTTGCGCGGCCGCCTTCTTATCTTGTAACCCGGCTCCTTATCAGCGCCACCTTGGCTCTCCTGGGGTTGCCCTCGCTCGTAACCGGTCTGAAATACTTGGTTGTTACTGGTGATTTCTCGTGCGGTGCGCGAAGTCACTTCGAACGTCGTAGCCAATTTTTGAATTTCATCTAGCGACGGATCGCTGCTCTTGAGTGCTTCAAACCTGATTCTGTCTTCCAGAGTGTTCAAGATAACCGCGTCTCTTATCAGACTCTCTGCATAAGATTTTCCACACTTCTTCGATTGGCACTTAAATTCGCAGCTCCTAGCTAACCCGTTCAACTCAGTAATCCACTCTGTGTGTGTTTGCGTATCTTTCTTTCTACACTGAAAAAATGCATATCTCGCCGCTACCACATGCGGCCTTTTTTCATAAAATCTATCTAATGTTTCTTTTATCTCCGACCACGGCAATTTACAAATGTCTTTATCACTGCACAATTTCTTTAACAATGAATTCGTATTACTGCCCACAGTACTTAAAAACGCTGCCCGTTTTCTTTCTTCACTTTCAACCACATAATATATCCAATGTTGCTCTAATCTCTCAACATAATCTGTCCAACTTTCTGCTTGCGACAGGAATGGGGAAAACGACGCAGGCGCATGCTCGCCTCTTGCTGCACTCACCGCTAGCTGCGCTTGAAGTTGCTTCTCTTGCCCTGCAGCTATCTGTTGCATAAGTTGCAGCTGTTGTTGTTGCATAAACTGTAGTATCTGCGCTAGTTCTGACTGGGCCGGTGCACTTGCCATTTTCACGTTTTCCTCGTCGCCAATTGTTATATCCAGGAAAACACAGAAGTTTCGTAAACCAAGTTTTTATTAGCAAATGCAGCAAGGCAAACTTTACAAATCCGGTAACAAAAGAATAATACCAAATAACATAGCCAGGTTACCGTTTACCAATAGATGTCCCAAGTACAAAGCCGTTTCACCAGTTAACAAGAAGAGAGTCCAAAATCACTATTGCCGGGTCTACAAATATCGCCTTGTCCACAACTATATCACTTCACACTCCGAACTTCGCTATAACACTGTCTGTCTGCTCGGCGGCGGGGCCCGCTTTTATTCTCCCTGGCGGCATAGCCTCGCATCCATTTCGGGGCTTCGCTAGCTCGCCGCCTCTTCTTCTTTCGCCCGGTCTCGCTACGGTCCGTTGCTCCCCGTGCTGTCGCCGAGTGCTGGCGATGCGGCACGCGATTCAACTCGCCGCGCACCACCATAACAAATACTGTTATACAAAAATAGTGTATGCAACTCGTTTATAATGATATTTTTTTGCACTCAAAAAAAGATTTTACCGAACTCATTCCTAACGTAGTTCGTTCGGTAATATCTTCTTACTCGTGCAAAAAAGGACAACATAAACTAATTGCATAATATACTATTGTCATTTTCTTAATATTTCGGTTTCCTATTTGTAGAATGGAAATATTAATTTTATAATATTAAAGAACACAAAAAACTAGTCCTAAATAGCAATTTACATTAAAAAATTATGTGCCATATTGAAGAAAATTGCGTTTTAGCGCTACTAAAGACGCACAATTTGAAGCTCACTTTCACAGAACATTTTTGAGTTTTCAAAATACTTTATTTGAAGTTATTTGAAGCACGTGTTCTCACCAATATAATAATATTTACATATTGCTGTTAATGCGCATATTAAAGATGTGAGAGATCTTTCAAAAAATTACAATTATTTAATTTTTGAAAAAAACAAAAAAATAACTCAAAATAAACTTTACGCCATATTAAAGAGTGTAATTATCACTATCCGTTACAAAAGTTTGAAGAAAAAATTTGCAGCCATTTATGAGAAAATGGCGTTTGAGCGTTTTTGAAAATGCGGAATTTTGAGCTTGTTTTTACAGAAAACGGTTAAGTTTTCGAGAAACTTTACTTGACATTATTTAAAGAACATGTACTCATTAATAGAATAACGTGAACAAATCGCCGCTAATTACATATTAACGTGACAGACAAGTCAAAAAGTTTTTTTTGCAATTTTTGGAAAAGCAAAATAATAGACCTATAAACTCGGAGCTATGCCACCTTAATAAGGGTATTTTACTCTACTCTTACAGGACATTTAAAGAAAACAATTGGAACTGCTTTTGAGAATATTTTCAAAATGACTGGGGGGGTCATGTATAGTACCCCCATAATTAAAAACCGATTTGAAATTGAAGGCGCCACGATATCAGTTAGATAGATCGGGGAATATACATATTGGAGAAAATCGGCTGAGCGGTTTAGTCGCTAGCGTTGTTCATAGACGGACGGACTGACGTTTTGCTTTCAATTGTTTTTTCGGTATCAAGGATCCACAAAACTAGGATTCTGGCTAAACCACGTGTTAGGAGATTTTTCTGTTAATTTAGCAACTGGATTTATCCACTTTTTCGTTACCAGGGCCCTGTAATAAGTTTTTCTGCCGAAAATCCGCCGTTTTTTCGCGCAGCTTTACATAACTTTGCCTATACTATACGTACGTATAGTATATACGTATAGTATATACTATACTATACCTATAGTACGTATAGTATATACTATACGTACGTATAGTACGTACTATACGTACGTATAGTATTAACAATTAAAAGTTTTTTTCGACGTTAAGTACATTCATCAATAAAATTTTTAAGTAATAAGTTCTTGTGCCGAAAATCCGCCGTTTTTTTGCGCAGCTTTACGTAACTTTGCCTATACTATACGTACGTATAGTGTTAACAATTAAGATTTTTTCGACGTTAAATACATTCATTAATAAAAGGAACTATAAACATTACCATACTATTTACTTACCTTCCAGAAAAAATGTTAATTTTTTGAAAGAAAAGAATGGCAGATCTGTTTTTGGTGAGCATTGTTCATTAAGAAAAACGATTATATCTTCACAATTGTCGTTGCAGGAAGAGGCTGTAATTTTTTTATTTTTTCAATTTTTGAAAAATCAGGCACTTTAAAAAACATAAAACATGTATCATTGTCTTTAAAACAAATATTTTTTCTTAATCTAATATATACATTTCATTTGCCATTTGGCTTAATGTAAATTATATTCTACTAAATTATTGCTATATGAGTACTTTCTATACTACTGTTACTATTTATAATATGTACATTGTTGATTACACTGCTCAACTTAAAAAAAATCTTTTTCACTTCCCTTTCAACTTTTCAACGAATTAATAGTAAAAATTGGATATACTAAATCCAGATATGTCATTAGTTTCATTGAAATGGCTCTAGTTTTTGTGCTACGAACGTCGTAACGAATGATGATATCACAAAAATTACAGCATTTAATGCAAATATCTATCTTTATGCAAACATTATTTTTTTCATTTTAAACATTGAATATCGCATTATTAGGATACTTTAATAGAGCTTAGTTAGGGAGTTAGTTTTATTAATACATCTTCTTTGATAGAAAATGATTTCTTCAGGAAGACGTTGTTTGAACGTCTAGTTTTCTAATCCCTTCACTCGTTAACCCGCACTAGAATTCGGCGAAGCTTACGCGACCCCCTTATCCATTATACACCCGAGCGCAGACTACACCAGCGCACACCAGCCCTGATGAAGACCGCGAAAATGATAGTCGAAACGTCGGCTACACAGCCTAGTACGCGGCGTCACCCGGACAGCAGAGATCTCAACTCTGACCGCGGAAGCTTAAGACTTCGTTTACAAGCTTCGCTGGTTCGAGTCCTGGTCAGGGAATATTATTTGTCAAAATTCTGTGTTGTCGCAGGTAACAATTGAGAATTCTATAAACTTTATTGCAAACCATTTGAAGTCATTCGAACCACAAATATTGTAATTACGATAAATGAACTGGAAGTGTCTGTGTGTAATTTTCGAATTTTCAACTTTTAAAGAATATTTCACAACTCTTCATGGATTTGTAAAACATATGTACTATCATATTAATTGTTTTTCTATCAGATACTTACCGTTTTATGTCTCTGTCTGATTGATTTTATGGCTCTGTTCGACCCATAACGTGCTTGTGTGGCGTAGTTGAATAAGTGCCGGCACGATAACATTGAGGGTCTGATTTCGGGTCTCGGAGCCGAAAACAATTTGCTGGTTGAAAACACTTTTGCTGTTTTTTGTAGAATTATTGTGGGGAATTTAGATACAATGCTATTGAGAACGCGCTTTTGTAACGTCACTAGTTGAATTTGAATTTCAATGAGGAAGCAAAAAATATATCTATGCTGGCATTTTTTATACCTTGTCCCAAATTATTTTTTTACATGAATTTGGCATTTACCCTTTTTGCATCTGCCCGGCCCATGCGGCGCTTGTTTGTCGTAGTGGTATGAGTGCCTGTACGTTGACTCTGAAGATCTGAGTTCGGGTCGCGGAGCAGAAAAAGAATTTGCTGGTTGAAAACTCTTTTGCTGGTTTTTGTAGTGGTCTAATAGCATTTCGGACCATTTAGAAACAGTGCGAGAAAGTATCTGCTATGGTAGCACCACTAGTTTACTATTATATTAGAAAATATTCTCCATCTTTTTGCATTATTTTCTCCTCGTATGCAACAACAAAGAAAAGAAATTGAGATTGTTCCCATTTTCCGTGAACTCTCTGTATTACCGGAAATTGAAAACAACAACTAAAGAAATATTTCAAAAGTGTAATTTGAATTATGAAGGTTAAATGAAACCTGATTTAAAAAATGAGTTCTTAAAAAAAGGTAGTGTAAATTTTTTTTAAAAATATGAGTATTTTAGCGTAATTTGGTACATTGTAATTTCCTATGCTACAGTTGGTAGACTTAAGGAATTGTACTGGAATTTGAAAATGGAATTTCGCAGCGCGAGTCTGCTGTTGGATTTTCTAAAAACTGCGTCTCACTTTTGACATAATATAACTGTATGAAATGGAATTTTAATTATCGAATATTCGTGACAATATTCAGTTTTCGCACCTTATGTTCTATGATTTGTAAAGACTTTTACAAAAAATTGCTGACTGAAATGTGTTAATTCGGACGAAACTGTTGTTTAATAATATTAGTTAACCGTAATAAGGACGAGAAAGTATAAGCTGTTTCAGCACCACTAGTTAATTCGATTTGAGACAAAAACAATAAAATTTGTATGCAAATCTATGAGGGAAGAAAGCTAGATTTAGTACTTACCTGCAAAGCAAAGGACAATTTCAGAATTGTTAAGTGAGTCAAGAAAAGGAAATTGAAAATAATAGCGACCTGGAGTTCTTTCCACGAAAACGTTAACCTAAGTTTCTTGTTGGATTTTTACAAACTACTACAAAAAATTTGCACTTCACTGAGTGATTACCCTTGCAAATATTGAAACACATTATCTTAAGAATTCTTACACTGACATTTGAGCCCAATCACTATTATTTTGTCAAATTCGACTAGTTATTTGATCTCTATCTTCAACGCTGCAATACTTTCACAGTCACCAAATGTTTCTTTACGATCCCGTTCTACTTCCTGGATTCCACTTCAGTAGAAAATTTGCATCTGCTTATAAATTTCAGGAACTGGCCGTGGATCGACGCAGTTAATCTGAAGATAATTCAGTTCCGAGACGCAGGACTTGATCTCAAATGGGCTGACGATTACAACAGAACTCGGGGGATATTCATACGTTTGAGCCCAGATAATCCTTGGCATGGCACTGAGACAGAGCCATCGGACGACGAAGCCAGGACCCTGGAGCTGCAGGACCTTTGGCCGCACCTGGCGCTGCTGTGCGCGGGGCTGGCGCTGGCCGCCACCGCCTTCTGCGCAGAGATCGCGCGCAGTTGGTGGGGGGCTGCGCGTGTGTGGATGCACAGAGGTCTGCGCGCCCTGCTGCGCAGACTCGTGCAGCCCCCCAGGCCGAAAAGACCCCGCGGCGCGCGCAGAACGAGAAACTGAACGATCGCGAGCAGTCGGCGGGGCGCTGCGCATGCGCAGATAGGCCAAGGCTAGGCCGCAGCCAACCCTCCGCGCGTGCAGAACGAGGGACTGACGACTCAGGAGAGAAGGGATATTTTCTAAGCCCATTGCAGTGCATATCTTTTTCATGTGAGCACTTCGCACTGCGAGCGAATATCAGAGCGAGCGGCAAAGAGTAAAAATCTGAAAGAACCAGACTGGATTCAAAGGTATTTGGGATTATTAATAATTTCAAAGTTTCGAAGAAAGGATGTTATTTCAAGGTACAAAGAAGTAAATGATGTAAAACAGTCAGGAAGATGTAAAACAGTCATGATGCATTTTACATTGCACACTAAAGATTGACGTACATTGCTCGGTCCAGGCTGCACTCTTATTGTTGGCTATTCTATTGGCACTGAATGAATAACCAGGAGAAAATGTTTCTATGAACAAGTTTTAAGTCTGGGGCGTTAGTATTATTAACGGTTTTAACTTTTGACGGTCTAATTTTGTCGACTGTTTATTGTATTCAGAATACCCAGGGGTCCTGGGCGACAGATTAATTGGGCATATTGATGGAAGGACTTCATTTCTGTTTTTCGGTTGCATACCAATATCATTCCGAATTACGAGTACGCCAGACGAGAACTGGGGTATTATATTGATTTTTATTTCCTTATTAATCTTGGCTTAACGTGATAAATTTCACAAAGATTGGGATTTTTTTCATATTTGCACACGTTTATGGAGTTTTACATCGATAAATGAACACGTATTGCCATGATTTATTAGATTTTCCAGAGATGTTGGAGAAATCCGTTGAAGACTTGCCCTAAATATTGAATACCTATGTCTTTTCTGGGCTTTTTCTCGGATGTCGTTTTTTATTACTATCTGCATGGCCCCTTTTACCGACGCTTCCTTTAATGAACACTATTTCCCTTCTGTTGAAACATACAATCACTGTGCCTTTGCACGGAGTATGGCTATTGACCTGTTGAGGTTATCTGTAACCAAGTCAAGGTATGAAACATTTGTACTGTTTATGGTGCTGTCTTGAAAAAGCAGGTTGAAATGTCCGTTGTGTTGATACCCATGCTGTCGATGCTGGTAGATTGACTTCCATCCAACAGTTTAAATTGGGAGCAACAATCTTATCTTTCCAAAATGAGCACGTAATTGTTATTGACACCAATAGATAGGGTAGAAATCGCCTGTAAAACTCTTTGGAAGCACTGCGCTGAGTGCATCCACCGTCTCATTGGGAATGCAATGATCAGCAGATATACAGGCGCGCATGGGCTCATTCAGTCGAGGTCGCCATTGGAAGCAGCCGGCCAATTGCTACCAGCGTGACTCACAGCGCCAGCACTCCATATGTGTTTATCTGTTCAATGGTATTAATTTACTTTTTCTTCGAGTTCTTATTTTCTTGTGCTGCAAATCTGTCAAGGCTACGTTGAAACATTAAATTATTACTTACTGATTTAAATAATGTACACAAGGTAGTGAAAAGACATTCAAATTATGAAAATTATTTGACCAGCATTTTGAAGTTAAAAACTTTTAATTCAATACGAACTCAGTTTCGAGAGCATAATGAGTCATGTGAATCCACAACATAAAGGGAACATTAAAGATTTTTTACTCTTCAAGGCAAAACATGATAGACGTTTGGCACAGCATCTCGAGGATTCATCTGTATTTGTTGATACTTCACATTTGATTCAAAATGACGTAATATCTTCAGTTATAAATGTTAATTTCCAAAACATTAAGCAATAAATAAATAATAGTAATTTCGTTGCCATTGTATTACATGAGAGCACAGATGGTGGAAATCTAAGCCAATTGTCTAGAGTAGTGCGTTATTTAAATGCGGAAGGAAATGTCGTAGAAAGATTCCTAAGATTTCTAGACGTCTCTTCAGACAGAACGGCAGAAGCTTTTTGTAGAATTGCAAGAGATATTTTTGAAGATTTAAAACGTGAATCAAAACTTATTTCACAAAGTTATGATGGTGCTGCGAGGATGGCTGGTCATTTAAATAGGCTACATGTTAAAGTGAAACAGGCATACCCTAATGCACTGTTTTGCTCATAAATTATATCTGGTATTATATCAGTCAGTTTCCAAAATTAAAGAATATAAATAATTTTCCAAAACATTAACTGGTTTATCCACATTTTCCTTGCCGGCTCCTAAACGTTGCTATTTACTAGACAATGAGGTCAAAAAAAGGCTTCTAAAAGCAGCTCCCACCAGATGGAATTACAATAGTAGATTAGTGCAAACTGTGTATGAGTATCGAGAATCTCTTATGAATTTGTTTGAAAATATTGTAGAAGGGGACAGTGCAGAAACTCTCATGCCATCAAGGGAATTTTTAGAATTACTGAAAAGAGAGTTTTGATTACAAGTTCTTACAATTACCAGTACTGTCTTTACAAGTGGTTTAAATTATCCATTTGTCATCAGATCCATGTGAAAAATTAAAAATGTTCCATCTGAAGTGTAATTGCATGCCTCGAAATCAATTTCGCCACTCGCCACTGGCTTAATGTAACATGTTTTGATATAAATATATCCATAATTTCTAATTTATATATTTGAAAATGCATATAAATAACACGCGATATGTTGTGTATGAAAAATAAAGACTTTTTAAATAAAAAATTTCATTGTCAGAAAAGGTAAAGCTTACTTGTGTTTAATTTTTAAAATGTACGTGGCAATCATAATTTTCACATACCTGTTCAATGTATTAAGTACTATCGTCAATTTAAAAATATTTTGATATCGGCGATTTTCTGTCTTAAAGATCGTCATTTTGGGGGAAATGTAAACAGTCTCAGACGTCCCAAACTCAACAATGCACGAGTATTGACCCGATTTGTAATACATGTAAGGCTTACAAATTATGCATTAAGAAATAGGAGCAAAACTGAAAAATGCGATTGCGTAATGTAGTAACGACGGTTAATTTCTTAGGTACGTCGCAGCTTTCTCTCTGGTTGTCATCCGGCCTGACACGTGTTCGTGTTCAAAGGCATCGCATCTGCTCTAGTAGGTTCAGGAGAAACGATCTCCTCTACCTTCAGACCTCTAACAAAGCACTATGCTCGCCTTCTGACGGTAATCAAACAGAGCGCGGTTTTCCTGGCTCGTTTGAGTTAGAACGGAGATTATTTTCTCTGTTTCTTTATGGGAGTGGATACTCCACACACACACAAAAATAGTATTCCTTTATATAGACTGGACAGTACATATCTACTTAAAAGGTGGGGAATAGATAAATTAATTTCTCCACCACTAACTGAGATGAAGAAATAAACTATAGACACCCGATAGAAGCTACGAAAATGAAATTAATGTAGATTATTAGAATGAATAACGTATTGAAGTCGTTGCTTTACCTATGAATTTTCCTTTAATAGATGTTTGCTCTGGCCAGAACGTTCTTTCCACATTAAAAATTGTAATACATTATTATCAATATAATTATAAAAAAATCAGGTTTGAACCTATCCGTTTTTAAGCAAAAAGCTAACAAACCACAGTCTTGTAGCTGAAATTATATTTAACGGATAGTGATGATCAATATTGTCTAGTTTATATTTGTAATTTTGAATGTATTTACATAAGTAATAACCTTCTGAATACGTGTATTTAAGCGTACATGAGAGTAAACGCATTTCAGCTAGTACATTTATTTCAATAAAAATTAAAAGAAAAAATGTTAATCATTAGCATGTTTTAAAACTATTTTGTAAGATTGTTATCGAGTTTGATGACTTTTAATGAGACACCGACGTTTGATGACACAATGTCACTACGAACAGACGGATTCGTCTTCAACGTGTGTTTAGGGTTGTATTTGCTCCATTTAACTGTAGCAACTGAAATATATTAAATTCTTTGTATTTCAAGCTTTCTGATGTATAAACTTGGTCAATAAAGCAAACTTGATACTCTGAACGAACTTTTGTGACTTTATACATATATATATATATATATATATATATATATATATATATATATATAATTCAATTAAACTGCTGAATACGAAGTAAACGCAAAATTACATGTTCTTTCCTGTGTTGTTTCCTCTCTCTATGTGGTCTCTTAAGTGCTTTTTTACCACTCTCTTCTCTCTCTCTCTCTCTTTGTCACACCGATGTAGCGACAAAGGGAAATGATAAAGATCAGAGATACATAATAAAATTTTTATTTGTGTGTGCCGTGCGAATCACGCCTTATGGTAACGAGTGGATCTCAGGGGCAAATTTCAACGTATCTAGATCTAACTACAAAAATACTCAAAATCCAAAAATAACAGTGTACATTTATTTCCCAATTTTGTAAATAATGGAAAAGTTAAATTAGATACCCAAAATGTTTTCAAGTCTCCTTGGTTCGGTCGTCTTGGAGTTTCTTCGTCATTAAGTCAATTTATACAAAGGAGAAAATCATTTCTTACATCAATTTACAAAATCAGTGAACAATATTTCATTCTAATTCTCACTTTGTTTTAAGAAATCGGTGGCAACGAGCTTAGATTTTCACCTTAACAATCGTGACCCTTAAGGCTTCCTGATCTAGTTGATCATAAGTTTGAAAATCTTCTGGCGTTGAGGCTTCCCTTCATAATAATGTCAAGGCCCTTTCCGCTATAAAGCTTGCTAAGCATGTCTATCTCAGCAATCTGGTGTATAATCGCTCAAATGGTGTAGGAAATTAATTTTTTTTCTCTCAACCACCTGAAGATCAACCTGTATACAGGGTATGAATCTCCATATTACGAGAGCTGAGTAGTTCCGAGGACCTTTAATGCCTTAGAATGAATCCTTAATCCCTTAGCCTTAATCGCCTTAATTCCTGAGCACGGAGTTGAATAGCTCCGAGAACTCTTAATCCCGACGCATTGTAAGTTTATCACAGTAAAATTACGCAGCAGATGTTTATTCCAACACTCCCCTAAGACCGACCGAGAAAGAACACTCCCCTAAGACCGACCGGAAAATATGTCCCTACAATATGCATTGCCCCTAACCAATGAACACAACATCCGCTGTAGAACCTTCTAGAACATCCTAAAGTGCATAAAAAGTATTTTGCACACTCGTGATCGGTGAACTGCGCGTCTGAAAGGTAAGGGGATTTTGGCGAGGAATCTTCGTGCCAAAGAGAAAACGGGGCACATTGAATCTTTGTTTCGCAGAGTGTGGACGAGATTCTTGACTTTTCGGAAAACATACCGTCGAGAGCGGACCAAATCTTTTCTAGCACTTTCGATCCACATTCCGAAGAATTTGTACAACATTATACTTGTTTTCCAAAGTCACTCAGTCAATCGAAGTACTCATTCACGTGCGGAATTAATTCCGTGTGTTACGGACGTGAAGTGTTGCTGTCCGACGGGCGCCTTCCGAGGTATTCCCGAAGGCAGCATAACGCGGGAAGCTGGCGTTTGACGGCCTTCCTTAGAGTGTGCAACCCGCTCCAGCGCTACCACAGAGAGGGGATTCCCCGCGAGACTGGCTGTGCGCCGCCGCCGACTTCACTGGGAAGCACGAGGCAACTTCTAGTTCGCGCTTTCGTCGCCACGTGGCGCCACCTGCGGCACGCATCCCGGGCAACATCTTGAACGGTCTAGCGGATGTGCAAATTGTCAAGGCGAAGGGACTCCGGTCAAGGTAGAACGGGGACCTTCCGATGTGCGTAGCACGATTATACGAAAGGGTACAGTTAGCAGCGAAAGAGCCTGGGTGGGTGCAGAATGGTGAGGACAGCCCAAGACGCGGCCTTTATACTAGTGATCCGATGTGAATTTGTGGCAGCGAAAGAAGCCTTGCGCGAATTTTATATAATGTAGAAAATTGTGAGTTTTTTACAGGTTTTAACAAGACGTCTTGCAACGCAACCTGGCACTGCATTCCTCTGCGCCAATTGTTGTAGCGATTGGAAGGTTAACATAAACACTTAACTGTAAGAAACAGAAACTAGTGGTGCTACAGAATGGCACAGACTTTCCAGTATTACTCTTCTATTTCCTTCGGTCTGCGCTAGCTATTCGGAAATGCCACATACTCTTGCCAACTGCCATCTATCGCCGCACAAACTACATTTCTTTGACATTTTCTTAATTGTTCGGTTTCCTAATAATGGAACGGAAATATTCATTTTAGAATATTAAAGAACACAAACACTTAGACCTAAATGGCAATTTTGTCTTAAAAATTTAGTTTGGTTTTAAAGAAAATGGCGTTTTAGCGCTACTAAACGTGCGAAATTTGAAGTTCATTTAAAAAAAAAATTTATTTGAATCAAATTTTATCAAAATACTTTAATTGAATTTATTTCAAGCATGTACACTCACTAATATAATCATCTTTACAAATTGCTAGTATTGTGCATATTAAAGATGTGAGAGATCTTGAAAAACAAATCACATTTGTGTAATTTTTGAACAAACAGAAAAATAGCTCAAAATAAACTTTACGTCATATTAAATTCAATTTTCAATTCAATTTTCTTTAAAACGGCACATAATTTTTAAAAGAAAATTGACATTTAGGACTAGGTTTTTGTGTTCTTTAATATTCTGAAATTAATATTTCCGTTCTACGATTAGAAAATCGAAAAATTAAGATAATGGCAAAAAAATGTACTTTTGGCGGTAATAGATGGCCGCTGACAAGAAAGAGTATTGGCAATTCCAAATAGCTAGCGAAGACCCAAGGAAATAGAAAACTAATACGGGAAAGTCTGTGCCATTCTGTAGCACCACTTGCGTCAGTATCGTCACTAGTATTTTTAAAAGAAAAAAAGAAAAAAAGGAACGGAAGAAACCTAGTCTGTTGGAAAACACCACATGAAGTTTCTTGGCTTTAATGACTGACAACGAAAGAAACGAATTTTACGCAACGAAAGAAACGAGGGTTAATTGGCTGTAAAATAAGAGCGCCGCGAAGCGCAATAGCAGAGTCGGTGGCGCAATGTTGAATCTTCGTGAGGACATGGAGCGGCAGGGCGGAGTGATGGGCGGTTGGTGGCTCGTCAGGGGAACAGGGCTTCGAGCCCTGGGGCTGGTGCTGGCGGCGCTGTGGGGGGCGTGGGCGGGGGTGGAGGCGCGGGGCGTGTGTGTGCCGTGGGCGGGGGCAGGGGCGGGGCCGCCCGTGAAGTCTTTTAAAGCACTTCAACTCACAAGTACAATAGTGTTTAAAAATTGCTGGCAATGTGTGTATTTACGATGTGAGAGATTTTTCAAAAAGTTACATTTGTTTAATTACTAGAGACAGGGTTTTCAATGCATTATCAAATACTAAAGTATGCTTGCAAACAAGCACTATCAAATAGCTAAATATGAACTATGCAAGGTAAAAATGGACAAAACATATATAATCAAATTTGTTCTTCAATTTTTACTTATATTGTTTTTTGTAAAAGTGAGCAATTAACAATTTTTCTAAACTGTTCTATGCCAAATTGATTTTTTTGTCAGAAAAAATTTTTTTGAATGCAGAAAATGACATTTTTTCTACTCCCATTGTATATTGCTGTCATTTGATGGCTGCAACCAGTTGCATAATGATGGTCATTTCGATACAGTTTTCATTAAGATACAAGTTCTTGACCAATCACAGAGACGCTTACAAACCAATATTGTCACTTCATTAATCATTGCAAATCTTTGCAGTAAATGTTTCGTTCGAGTGTGTATATTAAAATTACATTTAATTTTTTTTATGTTTCTCTTTCTTAATGTATTATATTAGTAGTGATTTTTATGTGAAATATTAGTTAAAATAAATTGGATTGTAATTTCACTTTGATAGTATTTGACTAGCGCAGTGGTAGTTATTACAGAGAACATTTGAGTGACGTTAGGATCTCCACGCGAGATCACGCGAGTCATTTTCACCAACCAGGATCATATTCGTTGTTGATCCGAGTTTCGTGACCCTGATCCCGCGGAGTCAAGGCCGACTTGATCCCTGCGCGTTTCACCAACGTTTTGAAGCCGTGAAGTTGATCCGGATCCCATGATTCCCGAGCAGTCGTGAAAATGCACGGTTGGCAACAATTTTGCAATGCATTGTGGGTACTCTCGCGATCAGCTGTAGGAAGCGAGTTGTTTTGATTTCATTTCTTTCCGTGTTTCCGTCGTGTGGTGTTCGGTAATTTTCGTTATGGAGTCGAGTGCGAATGCGAAGGGGGCGGCCAATTTCTCTCCAGGAGAGAGAGAGTTGCTTGTCTCTATTATGTATAAGCATAAAGATATTTTTAATGCTCGATCTGACAATTCTTCGAGGTTTTCGAAGGCCAAAATGTAGGAGCAAATTCATAAAGAATTTAATGCCGAAGCAGCCTGCAAAGCTTGCAGGTCTTTTGGAAGAATGTGAAAAGGAGGACGAAGGATGTAGAAGGAGAAATAAGACGACAAAGATATGTAACAGGTAAGTATTTTTCTCTTTGGAAACTAATGTATGTATCCACTTTATGTTGAATGTAAGATCAATTGTCTAGGAAAAGGACCTTTAAATGTGAAATATAAATAAGTCCAACAGGTCGCTAAAATCGTATTAACATAATCTCACCACAAATGTGATATGTGCTTAATCTTACGTTAACTTTGCAGGAGGTGGGCCACCTGTAACCATACCCGTAGATAGGGTGAATGAGAGCATAAAATTTTTTATGGGTCCAGCAGCTGAGGGAATGGATAATCCCTTTGATTCTGATGGACAAAACTTGCAAAGTAATTTGCATTTCACTACATTTAATACACAAGAGTGATGTTCTGAGTTGAATAAAAGATATCGTAACTTACAAGGCGTAAATTATGGAGCTTGAAACTGAGAATGTGCTAGTTAAAGTTTGAAGTAGTGTATGTATGTTCAATTGTTTAAAAATCAGTTTAAAGTGTTGTAGCATCAGACTTCAATTTTCATGTTGCATGTGCATTGCACATTCTACTGCATTAATGCTCCCTTACTCTAAACACACATTATATTACTGCATTGTAGTGTTATGGGAAACAGCGTTAATTTTTTATCTTGTCTATTTTTCAGGAATCAATGAAGTTAATGAGTTTTCACCCCAAGAAGATGGAGAGGAATTCTTTGAGGTGAGAACAGTATTGAATGAATTTCATGTTGTGAAGATGGAGTTGCCATTGAAGACCTTGGGGCAATAATTTTCTATGCCTCATTTCTTTATGAAATTGAGATTTAAGTGTTTTTAGTTCCCTCATGGATGTATCTAATGTTAGGTTTTTATTTTAAAGATTCGCTACAAGATGGCAGTGTAATTCATAAATTAATTTTGTCTATCCAAATGTGTAGATTGTAATGTGTAAACCTTTACGCTATTGTCTCAAAACTTATGTATTGTGGCATAGCATGTTAGTGCCCAGGTCTTCAGTTCATTGTAATACTGACGGTTGAGTTCTAATATATAACACGTACATTTGTATAATTTGGGCAATAATTGTGAATTAGGCCTTCATGCTGAATTGGATTCATGAATAAAGTAGTCAGAAACTGTTTCTTAGTTCTAAAGTAAGTGCAGATGTATATACTTGTAAGTCGATAAGTGCACTTCTAAATTTTACCATTGTTTAGAATACAGCATTTGTATTATATAAACGTACCAATTGCTTAACTGAAAATCCTCAGAGGTGTTTTGGCATAATTTGTGAAGGATTCATTCACCTATTACGGCAGAAATACTATAGAGAGACATCCACGTCAGCCCTACTTGTCTCAAAGTGATCAATTTTGTTGCAGTATTTCCCAAGATTGTCTTAATAAAATAGTACAAGTAATTTTATAATTTTGCGTTGCAAATATCATTTATGTGCAAGATGATGTTTGTGGATGATTAAAGTATTTTCATTTTTAAAATTCAGTTTGCCAGATAAGTGATCTAGTACTCTCTTGATTTCACGTTCTTTACAGAATGCAATTGTGATTTACAGACCATTACAGAACCATCAGTATTGCTGAATGGGGACTGGAGCAGGGGTTCGCCAGCTTTGCTGAGGACAGTTATGTATCCCCTTTGGCAGCCTGTGGATGTTCTCGTTAGTAGTGCTACTACTAATGAAGAAGCCACAGCTACCTCCACAACCATCGGGCTAGAGCCACCCCTGCTACAGCCCCCTCCGCAACCATCCGGGCCACAGCCCCCTCCGCAACCATCCGGGCCACAGCCACCCCTGCCACAGCCCCCTCCGCAACCATCCGGGCCACAGCCACCTCCGCAACCATCCAGGCCACAGCCACCTCCGCACCCATCCAGACCACAGCCACCTCCGCAACCATCCAGGCCACAGCCACCCCCGCCACAGCCACCTCCGCAACCATCCGGGCCACAGCCACCCCCGCCACAGCCACCTCCGCAACCATCCGGGCTACAGCCACCTCCGCAACCATCCAGGCCACAGCCACCCCCGCCACAGCCACCTCCGCAACCATCCGGGCCACAGCCACCCCTGCCACAGCCCCCTCCGCAACCATTCGGGCCACAGCCACCGCTGCCACAGCCACCTCCGCAACCATCGGGGCCACAGCCACCCCTGCCACAGCCCCCTCCGCAACCATCCGGGCCACAGCTTCCTCCGTAACCATCCGGGCCACAGCCACCGCTGCCACCTCCGCAACCATCGGGGCCACAGCCACCCCTGCCACAGCCACCTCCGCAACCATCCGGGCCACAGCCACCCCTGCCACAGCCACCTCCGCAACCATCCGGGCCACAGCCACCCCTGCCAAAGCCCCCTCCGCAACCATCCGGGCCACAGCCACCCCTGCCACAGCCACCTCCGCAACCATCGGGGCCACAGCCACCCCTGCCACAGCCACCTCCGCAACCATCCTGGCCACAGCCACCCCTGCCACAGCCACCTCCGCAACCATCCTGGCCACAGCCACCCCTGCCACAGCCACCTCCGCAACCATCCGGGCCACAGCCACCCATGCCACAGCCACCTCCGCAACCATCCGGGCCACAGCCACCCCTGCCACAGCCACCCCTTCCATAGTTGGCGACACCCCTGCTGCCCGCTGGTGCTCCAGGAGACGTCCCGGATGCAGCAGACTGCTGAGGAGGCAAGAATTAAAACTCTTCTGGCAATGGAGGAGTTCTATAAAGAAGAAAATAGAAGGAAGCAAGAAGGTCATGAGAAGGAAATAGAAATGCAAAACTACCGACTGTTTGCTTTGCGAGATGACAACAGGAGGAAGGAGGAAATGCATTCATTAAGAATTGCTATGTTAAAAAGAAATATGGAAAAATAAATTATTAAAATGTTGTTTATTTCTAAAACTGTTTTCTACTGTCTTATTCCCAGACTACTAAAGTAATTACATATTAGTTTGTGCCTGTATCTAAACTGTTCGGTGACTCTCTGGCTGGCAGAATGAGTTTCTTGCATTTCTCCCTTGGTGAGTAAGGTGTCCCAAGGCAGATTCAGGTCATGATCATCAGGTGGCAAGTCTTCTCCTGCTCTTCTTAAAATATTATGCAGGACTGCAGTAGCTACAATTACAGGCAAACTGTTTTGCAGGGACAATCGGAGACCTATATCCAGTACAGGAAACCTCCTTTTCCAGACACCAAATATCCTTTCTATAACATTTCTTGTACGTATGTGGGACTCGTTGTATAGATGTTCTGCTTGGGTGTGCGGGTTATCAAGAGGTGTCAACAAATGCCTTGTACTGTACATCTGATAAGGGAGAGTGTAGATGAAGATTTCACAAGAAACTTAACTGTAAAAACACTTGTTTGTAATTATTGTGAAATAAATTTACTTGGTAAAAAAATAAATAGTGTTTTAACTCTTCTTCCTTAGGTTTCACTGTTGAATGTTGAGATGAAATATATTATTGTAATTATGAAATGGAGACAAATAAAATTTAAAAAATACTCTGATTTCAATTTTTTACAATTTCCTTCCATTAATTCTATATTCTTATCAATCTTTAACAATCTTTGTAAGAATGTAATTTATTAATTTATTCTTCTAAAGCTTTCTAATTATATTTGCATTTTAAAATGAAGTAAAACATTAAACTTCTCATATTTCAACATTATGAGTTTCAGACGAAAATTATCAAAATAACTGATCCAAATGATAATTATTTCAGTGTTTCAAACCATTCAGTTAAAATTAACATTATAATGAGAGAAGTCCCTGATGACAGAATTCTCGAATTGCGTACGTTTGAATGTAGCGCCGAAGTCTAGCTTCATGTACATTTTCGAAGTTGGTAGAGCCGAATGGCCGCCGTATTGAAAATTCTAGGGACCAAAGCAAGCTGAAATCCCGTATACGTCATGCATGTAAACAAACATTCGTCACCTAGTAACCGCTTCGCACCGTCCAGAGTATTTATTTATTTATTTGTCAAAAACAGTAAAAAAAGTATATGACGTGTGGGGAAAGAAATTTATCTGCGCACATTTTCTTGAGGGCCAGAATAAAAAGAGTAAAGGCCAGAGTAAAGGCTGGTGTTTGTTTCCTTGTAATATTTTGTATATTACAGTATTAATCGCGCAACTTTTCTTGACCGATGATCTTGCTTCCCCCTCTCTGACACAATAAACAGTTGAAGGCTAATGCTTACAGTGAGCAGTGATGACAACATTCCAAACACATCTTCACGGGCGCGAAACAGAAACTATTTACTGTTGAAGACGATAAATTTTGTTCGTGATTTTCTCCAGAAAATCAAAAGAAATGACCGAAGCAGGTGAAGATCCGTGGTAGGAGATACCTCGAACTCATGAGAAGGTTAGAACCCACATTATTGAGAAAGTTGCGAAGGCATTACTGATTCTCCAGAGATTGGCAATGCTTCATAAAATCTTGTGGCCGTTGTTGTAACTAATACCGCATTCTACTCGCATTTCTTTAATCCATCGGTCAAGAAATGTTGCGCGAGTAATACCACATTTCGCAAAACAACATTTTCATTGTTGAAATTATTGATGCAATATAATCATTGTCATCTAATTTTCTCCTTTTCTGTGGAAAACTTATTTGTTTTTAATATCTTGATTTTGACCCACTTTGTAAACTTCTAAATTTACTTCATACTCCGGAATAAAGTTTTTACTACGAATAGATCAGTCAAGTCAACTGTTCACCGTACTATCAATAGAAGCCCTCTTCACGCAACAAAAATGCCCAAGTCGTTCGCAGCGCTTATATAGCGAGAGCTGTGAGAACTAGCCTCACATTAGCATCAGTTTCAGACTGGGAGTGAACACACCTATATCTCTTACACCGTGCCAGGATCAACCTTCTTTCCGCAAGTGCAAGGAACAAGTTGACCACGTTTTATCGCAATCGGATGAACGGTACAACAGCGTATTATGGACGAACCAACAAACAAACATTTATATTTATATATTACATATTTAAAAGTTTCTGTTTCGTCAATTTTTGCTGATCTATATAACTCTGAAGAGGAACATGCATTGTTCTGCATTGTTTTGACCTGCCTGCCAGCAGTGAGAAAGCGAGGAGTAGGTGTCAATAGGTTTGCTTGTACCAAGTAATTATCAGTAAATTTCAGAGTAGTTTTGTGTGATATGGTATCTTAAAAACCCAAATAATTATTTCAATATAATTTACACTAATTTATTTTTTAAGACACAGTACAGTAAACCTTCAACATTCAACGGAGTTAGTTTCCCAAAAAGCATCGCGAATGTCAAATCCGCAAATGTTGAGTCTATCTTTTAATGAAGAAAGGTGGGTTAAGTTCGTGGATATCGCCAAACAATGGCCGCAGAACTGAATAAGCGCTACTACAAACAGAATTCTCAAGTAACATTCCAAAGTGAAAAAATAAAACAATATTTGAAACTTATCTCAAAGAAGAAAGTGATTAGATATAGGATTTTTTTCTTCATGACCCTCCTCGTTGTTCTAATATCCAAATACGGATGTGTTTCTGTTTCTTTTTCTCTCTTAAATTTCGAAGTTATTTCCATGTTCGCATCACATTCGAATGCCCTTTCCATCAGCATTTGTTGAAGTTTTAGAACGCCATTGAGGCATTCCATGCAAAAAAGTAGGTTTTATGACATGACTCCTCAAAATTGAAAATATTTTGGGATATTGTTATCCATAATGCCTACATCAGCGATGAACAATATTAAAATTTTCTTACTGATTCGTCGGCAACAATGCACGCTTAAATCATAAGACTTCTCGTGAACATTCTTATATTCTCAATTTTTTTGCCCTCATATAAACTTTTCTATAACAATCTAAAACTTTGCGAGTATATATAAAATATGTAGTTAAATTATTCAATAAATATCACATTTATATCGTGCTATTCTTGGCATACAACAATAAAAAAATTTAAAACGCAATAACTCGAAAGTCAAACCTTTTTAGAATTATGAAAATCTGCAATAATATTGAATTTAAGTTGTTCTAGAAGCTATTAAAATTTCTTGATGATATCTTGTAAGGAACAAACATTACACTAGGCAACACTAATTTTCATGCCAATATTTAATATTAATATATTCAATATATTTATATTTACAGACAATATATATATATATATATATATATATATATATATATATATATAAATTTACAGTCTGCAAAGAATCACAAACCATTGTATCATATCTTTTTTTATGCAGCAAATCAGGGCAATCACGTGGATGGAGTAGTAGTGCTATTGTGTCTATCACATCTGCTCTGATATTTAACCTTCCCTTACCGTTATTTCTTGATGGAACCGCTCGCCTTGTCCCTCACACATATTGCCAAGATTTTCTGGAAGCGTGTCTAGATGGATATGGAGGGTACCTTAATGCTCATAGTTGCGCCCACATTTTGAAAATTTAAAAGCAAGTCTGGCACCAGTTTTGGATAATTTTCTGTTTCATGATTATCCAAAAATTTCTTGACAACTATAACAAAGTCTGTACCAAGAACCAGTAAAGTGTTATTTTCGCTTCCAATGTCAGACATTTCTTTTCTTTTAGTCAGGACTCTAAAAATTTAGCTACTTTGTTTGGCAAACTGAGGTCACGTATTAAATCACTGAGCTTATCATGGGAGACGTTTGTAACAACACTTCCATCGTATTCACTGCTACTGCTAACTCTTGAATTGCACCCCAGAATCTGAATATCCTCACATCCAGACACAGAACTTCCAGTGAGTGTGGTGAACATCAGGTCCATGTGGCACAGGTCGCTTTGCTGACTCCAAATCAGGGTACTTCCAGTTCTTTTTCTTGCAACGCTTGAAGGCTTATACGTTTACAGAACAAAAAAAAATGATTTTAGGGCTCTCGCATACCAACAGTACACCAAATTTTAAACTCTTCAGCCTTCCACTGACGCAGACACTCCACACAAGTTTTGCATAGCACATCCGCAGCCAACGACCTACCTTGATCATCCAGTTTTATACCAAAATATGTTTCATATATTTTTCTACAAAGTTTGTAATATTTCTTTTCTGTTTTTGTAGCGTAACTTACCCTCAAATGTAGTCAAATACATTAAAGTCGTTCATACAAGTTTTTCCCTAAGAATTCATTATTTTGTAACAAAAGAAAATGTATTAATTAAAACGATGCTCAATGAAAGTATCCCGAAAATAATGCGATATTCAGTGTTTAAAACAAAAAAACAACAACAGTTTTTGTATAAAGATAGATATTTGCATTAGATGCTCTGAGTTTTGTGAAAGTATCATTCATTACAAAGTTCATAGCACAAAAACTAGAGCCAATTCAGCGAAACTAATGACATATATGGGATTCAGCGTACCCGATTTACTGTAAATTAGTTGCAAAATCCTGGGCAAGTCAAAAAAAGTTGTTTTTGTTGTTGAGCAGTGTTATCATTAAATTAGTGGTGCTATAACAGCACATACTTTCCAGTATTATTGGAAGGAGCTATACAGAATTGAAAGATATATAGGTGTGTTAACTAACCGTCTTTGGGGCAAATTTTCTGAAGCTAGTTTGAGGATAGTTCCTCGCTTGTCCTTGTCCGTACGGTGTGCATGATCGGTTTGGGTCGCGGTGTAAGATATAAAACTTAAAATGACATCTGTAACTGTGGCTGTTACACATTGCACGATCAATCACGACCTTGCCCAAATGAGACCCAAAGATCGCAGCACTTATATGCTAGAACTGTGAGAACTAGCCTCACATGAGCTTCAGTTTTAGACTGAGGGTGAACACACCTATATATCTTACACAGTACGAACAACTCACTGTTTCCATCGCAGTGTTGTCAAAACTAATTATAAACTCCAGAACTGCATAAAAATATAATACAAAAGTTTTGTAAACTTGTTGAAAAAAAGAAGTCTGATACCATACATCTCTATCAACAATGACACTTTATTGACAGAAATTCGTGACAGTGGAATGGCATTCCAGTCCCGACCACCGAACTGTTCACATCGCAGAGCGCTCGAAAAAGTCGGAACACTAGCGTCGGTGCGGGCCCGCCCGTTACCGGCCCACTAGTTTATATTGCATGTGCATCTAGTATTAAGTACTTTTCTTGAGTGTAATTCAGTGTTAATCCAGTGCATCGAATAACTTTCATCAATGGCATTCGATGCAAATCATCAACAGGCAACGTAGTGAGCAATGCTCTTTACGCGCTACACAACACCAACAACATTCCCCATAGCAACTTCATCAATCTACCTACATCACAAAGTGAAAGTGCTACAATGAGGATGCAGTCATGGAATCATCGACATCAGATACTTCATGCTATCAAGATTCATCGCAAGGTACAATGCTTATAACCTTAGGCAGCCAGCATCAGGGGGAACCCAACCAAAGGAAAAGGTCAGTAGGCAAGGACGCTACCAACAGCGATAACAAAAAACACAGTGCAAGTGCCAGTGACAATGACAAAAGTTAATTCATCAGTGTTAACCAGTGTACCATACACACACGGTTCCGAAGTTACCATAGGCTTCGCAGCACAAAACTTCAGTAACCAAAGTGAGGCCTCAGACTTGCAATACTGTTACAATGTCCCTGTAGGCAATAGTTTTTCGGGATTATCCTCTAATGAAACCGACTCTCCACTGGATACCCGCTTCAAATATCTAAATTCTGATCAATCTTCACAGCCTAGTATAACTTCTAAAATCCCCCCAATTTTCATTGCCGAGATAACAAACATCAACTCTTTCGTTAATGAAATTAAAATTAACGTATCTAAAAACTTCATAGCCGAACAGAAAAATAGCAAGGTGAAAATAAATCCCAGCACTGCAGAAGATTTTCGCAAAATCATAAATATTTAATAAACACTAATAGAAGATTCCATTCCTTCAAAGACCCAGCAAACAAAAACTTTTCTGTAGTTTTTAAAAATGTCCACCTCTCCTTAACTGACAGTGAAATTATGCAAGATTTAAAACAAAGATATCCATCCATTGTTAAAATCACACGTCTACAGAAGGACAAGCCATCCCATTCCTGTAATAGCGGCCGAGTTCAACGGTAATGAATCACTAGAAACAATTCTCAGCATAAATCAAATCTGCAACCTGAAAGTCACCACCGAAAGAAGAAAAAGACCAAAAGGCCCACTACAGTGTTACAGATGTTTGGACTTTGGACACTCTAGAAATAATTGCAACCACAAAATTAATTGTGCAATATGCTCTGGTAATCACTATACGGTAACTTGTCCCCAAAGCAAAGAAACCCCTTCCTGCATTCTCTGCAAAGGCAATCACCGCGCAGATGTAAGAAATGAGAACTGTTTATATTATAGGAAATCGTTGAAAAGAAAAGCACCCCACCCCAGAGTACAAGAAATCCATCTCAAAGAATGCAATCCCAAACCACTAACAACCAACAAGAAACATTTCAACCACTACCTTTTACCCAACCAATGCGAAACTTTACTAGGAACTACAACCCTGTGAACCAATCAAGCTTCGTTAACAATAACAGATCACGGAGCAACCCCACCCAGCAAAACCAACAAAATAATAATATTAATCCTCTTTTAAATTCAATTATTAATTCTACAACGTCCAGCATAATTAACTTCATCAATTCCCTCATACCATCAATAATCAATACAATTCAGAATACAATAACAGCTCATTTTAATAACAATTATGTCAATACAAGCCCTTAGAAATATATCGTTTACAAATTGGAATGCAAACGGGATTACATCCAAAAAAGTAGAACTGACACAATACTTACACACACACAATATAGATATTGCATGCATAACAGAGACACATCTAAACAATAGCAACAAGTTTTACATACCAGAATACAGAATTTATAGAAATGACAGGATCGAAAACAAAGGAGGCGGTGTATTAATAGCAGTCAAGAATAATATAAACCATCACGAAATTAATATACCAAATACCACAGGAATTGAAACAGTAGCAATAAGCTTAAATTGAACAATCAATCATGGAATATAATAGCTGCATACAAACCTCCAACAATAAAAATACAGCCCCAAAATATACTTAATCTATTCACCCCAAATAAAAATACATTAATTCTAGGAGATTTTAACGCCAAACACATTAACTGGGGATGTCACACAAGCAACCAAGCAGGAAAAACACTATCCCAATTTTAACCAATACCAATATAAATATTCTGTCCCCTACAGAACCAACATACTATCCAAGAGATGTAAATAAAAAACCAGACATCCTAGACATCGGTTTGACAGATGGAAATATCAATTTTTACTCAACCCCATATCATGAACTTGATTCAGACCACATTCCTGTTAACATACTTACACAGCAAATTCCACCACCGCGATCCCCAGTCCCCAAAATTAACACTCTTAAATTAAACTGGATTAAATTCCAAAACATAATAAGCAATTTAATACCTAAAATAAAAATCCTAAACACTCCAATAGAAATTGAGAATGCTGTAATATTACTAAACACCATAATACATACAGCAATAACAGAAACGCAACCCATAAATACACAACCTCACAACAATATTAGACATTCACTTCTACCGACAGAAATTAGGGACATAATAAATATAAAAAATAAGACCAGAAGACTGTGGAACGTAACAAAAAATCCACTAATTAAAACAGAACTTAATATATTAACTAATATAGTTAAGAAATTAATAAAAAATCATATAAATCTCAAATTCCAAAACAAGATACAATCTTTAATGCCACAAAACAACAGTATTTGGAACTTCACCAGAAAAATACTACAAAAGAAATCAATTATTCCACCTATCAACTCACCAAAGGGTAAGTTATTTACCCCAACCGACAAGGCTGAGGAAATAGCCAATTACTTTGAGTCGACTTTCACCCTCAACCAAACAAAATTGCACCCGGAACACAACACAATAATTCAATCTACAAACCTTCCTAACTATGGCCCTCACTTTAAAATCCATTTCACAAACCCTAAGGAAATAAAACAAATAATTAACTTTCTCCCGATTAAAATAGCGCCAGGCCACGATAGCATTAATAATTCAATATTAAAACATTTACCAGCCCCCGCAATTGCTTTCATAACAAATATTTACAATTTATGTTTCAGAACAAACCATTTTCCATCCACTTGGAAACATGAGATTATTCATCCCGTCCAGAAATCAAATAAAAATGCAGCAAACACCGATAGCTATCGCCCAATTAGCCTCCTTCCATCTCTGTTTAAAATCTTCGAAAAAATAATACTTCAACGGCTCAAAAAACATCTACAATTAACAAAAGCAATCCCAAGAAAACAATTTGGATTTACTGAACACATATCCACACAACACCAACTCCTTAGAATTACAGAACATCTCAATACAGCGTTTCAGAAAAAACATCATTCAATACTCATATCACTCGACATATCACAGGCATTTGATAGAGTATGGCACCAGGCACTAATATACAAACTAAAGAAAATCGGCACTCCACAGTAGATCACCTCAATAATCCAAAGCTACTTATCCAACAGAACCTTTGCAGTAACAATTAACAATCATCACTCAAATCCCAGGTTAATCAAAGCAGGATTACCACAAGGATCCCCCCACACCCACACTGTTCAATCTGTATGTAGCAGACATCCCCAACCACCCAACAGTAAAAACAGCACAGTTTGCAGACGACACACTTATTTTCGCTTCCAATCCCTCTTTAATCAGTGTTAAAAATAACATACAGTTATATCTAAACCAAATTGACAGTTGGTCAGCCAAATTAAAAATAAAATTAAACCCTAACAAAACTGCAGCAAATTTTTTTTCTTTAAGGCCATACACCCCACCAATCCCATTAACATTAAACAATGAGCCCATCCCATGATACCCCCAAATAAACCCAAATATTTATGGGCATATGGACACCAAACTGAATTGGAAACAACATATAGACACCAAAATAATACAAACTAAATGTAAACTGCATCAACTAAAAACACTAATTAATAGAAATAACTATCTCCCATACAAAACAGCAATAATACTATACAAAACAATAATTAGACCGACTCTTCTCTACGCCTGTCCAATATGGATCAATGCTGCAAAAACAAACATCAACAAAATTCAAATAGTACAAAACCAATTTCTTCGTACCATCACTAATGCACCCTGGTTCATATCAAATCACCAATTACACAAGGAATTCAACCTCGATTCCATCATTCACCACATTACATACCTATCACATAACTTCTTCTCTAATATTCACCATATCCAAACCTTAAATTCATTCAACCTCTGTAAAAACCCCACTCATCCTACTCGCATCAAAAATAAATATCCATTCCACATGTTTTGCAAAATATTTTCAGACCGGTAATAAATTCAACGAGGTGCCATCATGGTTTCCTCAACCTTTGTATTAGTATTAAGTTAGGTTAAGTTTTAGTAATTAAGCCACCAATACATATGTATAGTGAAATAAACTGATCTATGTATACAATCAACCAAATAAATGAAGTATAAAAAAAAACAGTGGAATGGAATTCAATTGTTGCGTTCCTGCATTGTCGATACTCCCTTAAAGAGCGAGCAATTTTTATTTCCAATATTTGAAGAGAAATATTTTTTTAAAATATTAATGTGTAAACGTATAAGAACAGGTCGAATGTAAAAACGAACAAAGAAATAATATACAAAATTGCAAATTCTAATTTACGACGCATCCGGCTGTCTGAAGCGCAGTAAATTTGCAGCAGGCTATTATGTTTGTCACGAAATTCTAGAAAAACTACTCGCATTTTCAACAAATTAAGCTTGATCTTATTTGAAGATGTAGTTTTGATAAATATTGAGAAAACCAGCTGCCATATATCGCCGGTGAAAGTACATCATACGCCGGCCGGACAGATGTTTTGCTTTCAATTGGTTTCTTCGGTATCAACAAAATAGGGATTCTGACTGCACCACTAGTTAGGAGATTTTTTTTCTTAATTTAGCAACTGGATTTATCCACTTTCTCGATACCAGTATCCTGTAATAGGAGTTTTTCTGCCGAAAATCCGCCGTTTTTGGCGCAGCATTACATAACTTTCCCTATACCACGCGCAGCTCGTTATTAAAGGCGGTAAGGTGGAGCCTTCCCTATACAAATCGCCGCCCAAGAGAAATTTACAAATATATTTCTAAATGAATTTATTTAATAAAAATGGATTTCTGAGTTATATTATATAACAATCATATCAAAAATTTTCTTTGTCGTTCCGTTAATGGCCGTCCGTAACGCATCTGAAGCTGTTGGCAGGGAAGAGAAAAGCGTTGGGCTCCCGGTTCGTTCCGTCATAAGGCCTGTGTAAAACGACAAGGCGTGACGTCATGCATACGCTGCAGGGCTTATGAGCGAACGAAAGGCTGCCGCCTGACAGCCTTCGAGCAGGGGCAAAGCGTGGAGCTGGCGTCTGAAAGAGTGCTCACCAGATAGCATTACTATGCAGCTCAGTAACACCGAGTTTCAACTAGTTGTTCAAAATCGCGGTAGGGGCGCTTCTCCTTATGTATGTACCGTAAGAAATAGTGCTTGGAAATACAATACTATTTAAAAGCTAAGTCGTAATGAAATATCTAGAAAAACTGTGTCAATGAACAGGTCCCTCTGCTGTCCCTATAAATGAAAACCTAGTACTGCCGTCAGAATTGAAGGACGCCCCCCCCCAAGCAATTAAACATTTGAAGCCTTCCTCATTTAGAAAACCACGAGCCGCGACTGCCCTACACTATACGCACGTAGTACGTAAGTACGTATACGGGAAAGTAGAACTCACTTGAGCCGAAAGGGGAAGTATGCTAACCACCACAAAAATATTTTTTGCGGCGTCTCTGCTACCGTGGCAGGTGTTTATCTACTCAGTCAAATTCAGTTGAATTGATACAGGTTTTACTGAAAGTTTGTTCTCGCTGAAACGAATGGCACAGAATTTTTACTTTTCCGTATACGTACGTATACGCGGAGTGATATACGTAGTATAGGGCAAGTTACGTAATGCTGCGCGAAAAAATTGCAAATTTTCGGCAGAACAAATTCATTTGCCAGGCTTTGATAACGAAAAAGTAGGTAAACCAGTTGCTAATTTAAGAAAAAAAATCCCCTAACATGTGGTTTAGCCAGAAACCCGGTTTTATGGGTCCTTAATACCGAAAAACCAACTGAAAGGAAAACGTCCGTCTGTCCGAACGTCTCTCCGTCCGTCTGTTTGTTCGTCCGTCTGTCCGACTGCTAGCGCCTAAACCATACTTACAATTTCTTCCAAAACAATATTCCCTGGTCGATCTGGTTCTAGTCGAAGTTTTGCGATTTTGAAAAAGATTCTGTAAAATTTGGGGTACTTTACATCAACCCCCCTGACATTTTCAAAATTTTCTCATAAACGGCACCAAATTTGTTCCTTAAATTTCTTGTAAGAATAGAGTAAAATACACTTCAGGTGGCATAGGTCCGATTTTCATGAATAAATCTGAATTTTCGAAAACTGCAAAAGTTAATAATTTTTTCGGCGTCTTTCTGGAACTACAAAAATGAAGATAGACATTTTTCCTTCAAATAAAATTTGTTCTTCAAAGTTTATTAAGGCCATATACATTTTTTGAAAAGTTTAGTAGTTTTCGCGCAACATTGCGAGCAATATGGGCAATATTAAAATTTGCAAACACAAAATTTTCTCAAAAACGGCGCCGATTTTTTTCATTTAACTTTTCCTAGGTATAGTGCCTAATGTATTTTATGCGCTGACAAAAACGCTATATAGCTCTATTCTTTCGTTTTCTCACAAATTGGATAAATGTAATTTTTTGACTTGTCTCTCACGTCGTT